>JAIUZE010070538.1:0-31621 GCA_022085475.1 Heliosperma pusillum | reverse complement strand
AGAGCTTCATAAGGAGCCATCTTGATCGAGGCATGATAACTATTGTTGTAAGAAAACTTCACCAACGGTAGACTCTTTTCCCAACTAGATTGGAAGTCGAGTGCACAAGCCCTAAGCAAGTCTTCTAAAGTCTGAATAGTCCTCTCGGTCTGACCATCCGTAGCGGCATGAAAAGCGGTACTCATCAACAACTTACTACCCATGGCTTCTTGCAAAGCTTTCCAAAATCTCGAACAGAATCTCGGATCTCGGTCGGATATAATCTCCTTAGGAACACCATGGTATCTAACAATCTCATCAACATAAGCTTTTGCTAAACGATCCAAACTCCAAGTTTCTTTGATCGGAATAAATCTAGCACACTTGGTCAAACGATCAACAACAACCCAAACGGCATCTTTACCTCCAACTGTCCTCGGCAAAGCCATAACAAAATCCATAGAAATAGATTCCCACTTCCATAGCGGAATATCCAAAGGTTGTAGCAATCCACCGGGCCTCTTGTGTTCAATCTTCACTTGTTGGCAAGTAAGACATCTTCCAACATAAGATACAACATCGCCCTTCAAGTTCGGCCACCAAAACTGTAGCTTCAAATCCTTGTACATCTTATCACCTCCGGGGTGAATAGAATAAGGGGAAAGGTGAGCTTCATCAAGACCTCGCTTCCTCAAATCAAGAGCATTAGGAACAAATAAGCGGCCATGGAAACGAAGAACACCTTCATCATCAAACTTGAAATCTTTAGCTTTACCTTCAAGAAGTTTGGCTTGAATAGACTTGTAGGTAAGATCATCAACTTGGCTTTCGCGGATCTCACGGAGAAAAACAGGTTCGGCAGTCATAGCACCAACATAAACAAACCCACGTTCCACGATGATAAGGGTAAAGTCGTGTCACCTTAATCAAAGTAAAACCTAATTCACTACTAACTAATAGTCAGCGGTAAGTAAGGTATCGAATCCACAGGGAGGCGGTAGTATTCTAATCTGTTAAACTAAGCTTGTCTCTAAAGTAACAATTTCTGGGTTTGAGATTTGAGTTCTAAACTAAAAGCAATCAATAACAACAATAAATAACAACAATAACAATAACAACTATAACTAATAACAACTAATAATAAGAAACAACTAACTATAAGCAATAACAATCTAATAAGGTTGAAAACAATGAGATTAAAAGTCTAGGGTCTCAGGTTCACTAGGATTATTGTTCAGGGGTAAGGGAGTAATCATTTATCATGCAATAAAGCTATCTAAGGTCACAAGATCGGTCGATTCAATTATGCCCTTTAGATCTACGATTAACATGCGGTCGCTATCATTAAACGAGTTCTATTCGATTATCGTAGCCTATCTTAGTCTTAACCCGGTCGGTGTCAATCCTAATTCGCGAGACTAGTTAATTAATCCTGGCCAGTAATCAAACAACTAGAATTAAAACGATAATCAAACGATAACCATGCAATTGCAATTCAATCAATTAATCTACCCCTTCTAACAATCCTAGATCCCCTTCCAACCCTAGAAAGGAATTTAGCTACTCATAACGATATAAACAACAACAATAATAATTAAAGTAAACATGATTAACAATATGAAAGGATAACAAAGAACAATTAAGAACAAGAAGGTAATTAAATAACGAAGAAAGATTGAGAATACCGATTACAAGTTGAACTAAAGACAATCGTCTTTGATGAATAAAATCCGGAGGCAAGCGAACTAATTTAGGGTTTCTGAATTAAAGCCTAAAAGTATTGAAAAGCATAAGAAAGTATGAAACACAAGCTTTCCTTTTATAATACAAAAATCTAATTAATTAGGTTAAAGTTTAGGAAAATAGGAAAAAGTCGTCGAAAAACAAGGTTGCTCGATCGAGCAAGGGTATCTTGCTAGATCGAGCAACCTTCAGACCGACTCGATCGAGCAAGTATAGTTTGCTCGATCGAGCAGACCTTCTTTTGGCTCGTTTCTTCGATTTTCTTCATTTCTTCTCTTTTGTTCTCGATTCTCATGCCTAACCTTCTACGATCCGACTCCGCCATGCTTCATATCTACTCAAAAAGCTCCAAATGCATCCAATCTGCATTAAAACATAATAGAACGGCAGAATCGATATTCTAGCTAAAATAGCATAGAAATAAGAAAGGAAAGACGGTAAATCGAGTTATATGTGGCTAAGGGAAGCATAAAATATGTATATAAATAATGATCATCAAACTCCCCCAAACCAATCATTTGCTTGTCCCTAAGCAAAGCACTCGACACATACAAAGACAAACATACAAATGGTGAATGAAAAACTCAAAGCTAATGTTAATGCACATACAAATCCCAAGCTATCCATATCTATAACAAAGTAATGACTAAGTTGTACCAATAAAACAGATTCAAAGGTACGGGAAAGTAGAAAACGCAGCTCATAATCCAAGATTTTACATGATACCGTAGTGTAGACAAAACCAAATACCTTTCAATCTTGCAAGGCTCAATTTGTCGGATTCTCGCGGATTCACTCAAACACTCATAAGTTTATGTAAAGGTGAATTTTGTGAAGATAGAAAGAAATAGAAACACTCACTCAGCTTATGAAACATGCATGCATTCTAATGTGATAGTAATTTCCCCAACAAATACGCATTCGCTACAAAGTACATGAATCAGGACAACAAGGAAGACTATTGGGTGAAGGTAGAAATGGGTTGTGCCAAGGCACGTTTGGGAATGTGGGGCTAAGACCGGTAGTCGCAGCGACACGTACCAAAACAAATCTACAAGACTAGCACAAACCAACACCGACTAGAGAAATCATCTTAAACTTTGACAACACAAGAGAGATATCGATATTGCTCTCTGAAAAATGGATTAGACTCTAGTAAATTCCCTTTCATTTTCCCTTGAATAATTCAATGAAGCAACAATTTTTTCTTTCTTTTTCTCTTTTCTCTTTTTTTCATTTTTTCATTTTTTTCTTTTCTTTTCAAATCTTTTCTTTTCTTTTCTTCATCATCTTTTTCTTTTCTTTTGCTTCACAACTTTTCTCAACAAAGGGAATAAATGACACAATTGCCAACATACTTGCTACACCCAATTGATATTCTTTTTGAAATCCCGACCCAACCATAGTAGACAAGTAGACAAGGAAAATATGCAACTGCGACTGTCCCGACAAGGTAGGCAAGTTCTAGGAAAGTAGCTATTAGATAGGTTATGAAACAGGCTACAAATGCTCAAATGGGCTAAACATAGAGAACTCAATAATAGGGGTATAAAATCAAGTCTTTTTGGCTATGTGAGGCTTATTTGAACAAAAAGAACCACCTTTCCTCATGCACTTATCAAACGAACGCGTATAGTATCAAGAAACGAATGTCACACTTATGCAATTTGATGTTACACATTCCACAAGGAGTACCACACTCAAGCCTAAAAACAATGAGACCAGTTTATTGATGTTCCTGGCCTAGGAAGCTCTAAAGACCTCAGAATTTAAGTGGTTTACCAACAAAAATTGCCAAATCTAATTAGCATAAGGTAAGTCAAAAGCGGTCAAGACTTGTACTATGAGCTTTTGTTTTCAAAAATAGCAAGTCAAAACAATGTACATGGACAACTTATTTGGGATTCAAATGCAAAAACAATGCAAATTATCATCATTGTAATTCAATTCACCAAGACTCGACCTAACAAAATGAAAACATGTTTTTGGATTTTGTAAATTTTTCAATTTTTATGGATTTTTTTCTTTTTAAATAAACTAAACACACAACTGAAATAAAGACTCAACATAAATAAAGACTCTCCCCCAAACCTAAATGTCACAGTGTCCTCAGTGTGACGCTAACAGCACAACATCACACAATCAACCAACAACAACAACCTAAAGGACACTACTAACAAAAGGGAAAAGGGGAAATAACTAAAAGAAAATACAATAGAAGAAGGTATAAGGATAGATAATACCAGTAATTGAGAGAATAAGGGTGAGGTAGTGAAGAACAAGGACGAAATAAGAAGAGGAATGAAGAGAAAATTGGTGAAAACTGGCTTTTTAAGCTTCGGGCAGATTCGAACTGATCGACTCGATCGAGCAAGAGGGGCTTGCTCGATCGAGCAACCTTCAAAATTCTGATTATCAACCTTGCTTGAGTTGCTGGATGTTGGACGTAGCAAAAACTCGATCGAGCATGTGCTTGCTCGGTCGAGCAACCTGTGATGTTCAGCTTTGCACTTATTTTCTCTTCTTTTCTTCTTACTTTCTTTGCTTTGCTTTTCGTTTCTTATTATTAAAGCGACTTCCAATTGTATTAGCTGCAAACACTTAATAGAATTGTTAGATCGCTCCCTCACCGCACTCAATAAAGCACAAGTATAGTAACTATCCAAACTAAATCTAATGTAACTGTGACATTGATAATTAAGCTAAACGAAATAAAATTTACAAATGAAATACAAGTAAATGCCGGGTTGCCTCCCGGTTAGCGCTGGTTTATATCGGTCCCGCACGACCGTGGTACCTCAAAGTCATGGTGGTTGATCAAGAGTGAAAAGGTCAACGGCCTCTCTCACTCCTATAAATGCTCTATCGGAATGGGTCTTTAAGCGTTGACCATTGACTTTGAACATTCCGCCCTTGCCGGTTTGTAGCGTAACCGACTCAAACTTGCTCACCTTGGTTTTTGTGAATGGTCTCGACCATATGGACTTGAGTTTACTCCGTGAGCGTCTAGCTTCAGCATTCCTGGAATTTAAGGCGATCTCCAGAGGATCCCTATCCAAACGCAAAGGGGGACAATCATTAATAGTTAAATCCACAATATCGACCCTATGACATGTCTCTTCTAGTGGGGGGTGTTTCATTGCCTTATCTAGGTTGAAAGTGATAGTGTCATCCCCCACTGTTAGTGTAAGTCTCCCATTCTTAACATCTATAACCGCCCCCGCAGTATGGAGGAATGGTCGTCCTAAGATGATAGGAGTTTGGGTGTCTTCAGCCATATCTAAGACAACAAAGTCAACTGGTATGAAAAACTTCCCTACTCTAACCGGTACGTCTTCTAAAATCCCCAAAGGGTGTTTAATAGAACGGTCGGCCATTTGTAAGGTCATGTTTGTAACAGTAAGTTGACCCATATTTAACTTTTTGCATATAGAATATGGCATTACACTAACACTAGCCCCTAAATCACAAAGGGCTTTATCTATTGCTAAGCGACCTATATTACAAGGAATAGAAAAACTCCCTGGATCCTTTAGCTTAGGTGGTGATTTGGATTGCAAAACAGCACTGCATTCCTCAGTAAATGCAACCGTCTCCACTTCATTAAAGGACCGCTTCCTTGTCAATATATCCTTTAGAAACTTTGCATAGGCCGGCACTTGAGTGATCAACTCGGTAAATGGTACACTCACTTGTAAATTCTTCACTACCTCCATAAACCTCACAAACTGTTTATCGAGCTTTGATTGATGTAGGCGTTGAGGAAAAGGAAGTTTAATTACAATGGGCTCGGCTTCTTTGGCTTTGGAAGATGAATTAGAAGGCTTTTCATCCGAAACAGGGGTTGCTCGATCGAGCAGAGGGCTTGCTCGATCGAGTTTTGGTGTACTGTAACTTTCAGAAACTTCCCGAGACAAATTTGGGCAGATTTTCTGGGTTGCTCGATCGAGCAAGGGGGTGCTGCTCGATCGAGCAACCTCTGTTTCAGCCTTATTTTCGCCTTTTTTCGAACTTTGATCCGCAACTTCCAAGCTTTCATTGGTGGCATCCCTTATCATTTCAGGGCCTTTGTAATGGGTTCCACTCCTCAAAATGATGGCATTGACTTGTTCATGTGGAGGGTGTCCTTGAGGAGGAAGATTACCTGGTTGTTTATGTGGATTTTGAATTGCCAATTGGGCAATTTGAGTGTCAACCATCTTATTATGAGCTAACAGTTGTGAGATCTGAGCATCTTGCTTTTGTTGGATCATAAGACTCTGCTGCAACATGGCTTTCAGTTCCGCCATATCATTACTTGGAGGTGGTGGAGGTGGAGGTTGTTGGAAGTTTTGGCCACCTTGATTGGAACGATTGAAGTTACCTTGAGAATTGCGATTCTGAGGAATCACATAAGATGAACTTTGTTGCTGAGGTGGTGGTGGGGTCGGATTAAGAACATTCTGACTTCGGTAGGAGAAATTGGGATGCTCTCTTGTCCTTTCATTGTAAAAGTTAGAGTACGGTGAACCTTGCTTAAAGGATTGAAAAGCAAGCACTTGATCAACCGTACTCATACATTCCACTGCATTATGCCCCATAGTACCACATCTTTCACAGGTTGGCTCTTGTTGAACCATGGCATGAACTGTTTGCTTATTCTCCAAGGACTTTGAAGTTTGTAACTCGGCAATTTTGGCAGTTAATGCCTCTAACTGAGCTGCAACTGCATTATCCGTACCTCCTCTCCTCACATTACCCCTAGGATTCCCATACTCGGCATTGTGAGTAGCCATCTCATCAATTAACTTCCAAGCATTGGCATCAGTAGTGTTATTTTGGAATCTCCCATTAGCAGCAGAATCCAACAAATTCCTCTGATCATCATATAACCCATTATAAAATTGGTTGCATAAGAACCAAGTATCAAAACCATGATGTGGAACAGACTTGACAAGCTTTTTGAAGCGAACCCAGGCCTCATTAAAGTTCTCTTGGGGACCTTGTTTGAAACTTGTGATTTGACTTCTAATGGCATTGGTTTTCTGTGGCGGAAAATATCTTTTGTAGAATGCAAGAGCCAAAGAATTCCAATCGGTGATGCCAAGTGCAGCCATATCTAACTCACTCAACCAATCTTCTGCTCCGTCTCGTAATGAGAAGGGAAACAACACCAACTTTATCTGATCTTGTGTCACCCCACCCGTCAAAGGAATAGAGCAACAATAGTTGGTAAATTTCTCCATATGCTTAGCAGGATCCTCAGTAGGGCTCCCTCCAAACATGTTTCGCTCCACCAAAGAGATATAAGATGGACGAATCTCAAAAGTACTATTACCCGTAGTAGGGAGTTGAAATCCCTTGGGAATAGATGCAACGGTAGGCTCCGAGTGGCTGGCTAGAGTAGGCATGGTTGTAGTAGGTGCAGAAATAGGTGTATCCTCTTCTAAGGACGGTTTTTCTGCGACGAATTCGGCGTAAACTGTTTCAAGCGTACTCAAGTCTTCCGCTTCTTGAATTTCCTTCCAAAAGTTTCGTCTAGACCGGAGAGTCTTCTCTGGTTCGGAATCGTAGGGCACGAGAACGGACCTAGAACACCTGGGCATAAACAAAAACTAAAGAAAAGGATGAGAACGGTCTCAAGGAACTTAGGTTCCCTGAGACGAAAAAGACAAACTAAGTAGAAACAAACAGAAAACTGTTGCCTCCCCGGCAACGGCGCCAAATTTGATAAGGGTAAAGTCGCGTCACCTTAATCAAAGTAAAACCTAATTCACTACTAACTAATAGTCAGCGGTAAGCAAGGTATCGAATCCACAGGGAGGCGGTAGTATTCTAATCTGTTAAACTAAGTTCGTCTCTAAGGTAACAATTTCGGGGTTTGAGATTGAGTTCTAAACTAAAAGCAATCAATAACAACAATAAATAACAACAATAACAATAACAACTATAACTAATAATAATAACAACTAGTAATAAGCAATAACTAACTATAAGCAATAACAAACTAATAAGGTTGAAAACAATGAGATTAAAAGTCTAGGGTCACAGGTTCACTAGGATTATTGTTCAGGGGTAAGGGAGTAATCAATTATCATGCAATAAAGTTATCTAAGGTCACAAGATCGGTCGATTCAATTATGCCCTTTAGATCTACGATTAACATGCGGTCGCTATCATTAAACGAGTTCTATTCAATTATCGTAGCCTATCTTAGTCTTAACCCGGTCGGTGTCAATCCTAATTTGCGAGACTAGTTAATTAATCCTGGCCAGTAATCAAACAACTAGAATTAAAACGATAATCAAACGATAACCATGCAATTGCAATTCAATTAATTAATCTACCCCTTCTAACAATCCTAGATCCCCTTCCAACCCTAGAAAGGAATTTAGCTACTCATAACGATATAAACAACAACAATAATAATTAAAGTAAACATAATTAATAACTATGAAAGGATGAACAAAGAACAATTAAGAACAAGAAGGTAATTAAATAACGAAGAAAGATTGAGAATACCGATTACAAGTTGAACTAAAGACAATCGTCTTTGATGAATAAAATCCGGAGGCAAGCGAACTAATTTAGGGTTTCTGAATTAAAGCCTAAAAGTATTGAAAAGCATAAGAAAGTATGAAACACAAGCTTTCCTTTTATAATACAAAAATCTAATTAATTAGGTTAAAGTTTAGGAAAATAGGAAAAAGTCGTCGAAAAACAAGGTTGCTCGATCGAGCAAGGGTATCTTGCTAGATCGAGCAACCTTCAGACCGACTCGATCGAGCAATATAGTCTGCTCGATCGAGCAGACCTTCTTTTGGCTCGTTTCTTCGATTTTCTTCATTTCTTCTCTTTTGTTCTCGATTCCCATGCCTAACCTTCTACGATCCGACTCCGCCATGCTTCATATCTACTCAAAAAGCTCCAAATGCATCCAATCTGCATTAAAACATAATAGAACGGCAGAATCGATATTCTAGCTAAAATAGCATAGAAATAAGAAAGGAAAGACGGTAAATCGAGTTATATGTGGCTAAGGGAAGCATAAAATATGTATATAAATAATGATCATCACACGAATTCCAACTTCAGCTTTCTGAACTCGGCACAAAGATCATCGGGTAATACCCGCATAGCATTTAAAGCATGAGAAGCTTTTCTACTAAGAGCAGCAGCAACAACATTAGCCTTCCCTTCATGGTACAACAACTCAAAATCATAATCATTCACCAATTCCAACCATCTTCTTTGCCTCATATTCAACTCCTTTTGAGTAAATATGTACTTCAAACTCTTGTGATCGGTGAAGATACGACAATGAACACCAATTAAGTAATGTCTCCACACTTTCAAAGCATGAACAACGGCGGTCAATTCCAAATCATGAGTAGGATAGTTCACTTCATGAACTCTCAACTGCCTCGAAGCATACGCCACCACTTTCCTACTTTGCATAAGAACACACCCCAATCCCATCTTGGAAGCATCACAATAGACATCAAAGTCTACTCCATCTTCAGGCAAAGTCAACACCGGAGCGGTAGTTAACCTCTTCTTTAACTCTTGAAACGCTGCTTCACAAGCTTCATTCCATAGGAACTTGGTTTCCTTCTTCAATAACTGGGTCATCGGTCTAGCAAGCTTGGAGAAATCCTTGACAAATCTACGGTAATAACCAGCTAATCCAAGAAAACTTCGAATTTCTCTGATATCGGTCGGACTCTTCCAATCCACCACAACTTCAATCTTAGAAGGATCCACCATTACACCTTCTTTAGAAATCACATGCCCAAGAAAGGACACCTTAGGTAACCAAAATTCACACTTGGAGAACTTAGCATACCACTTCTGACGACGAAGAACACTCAAAATAATCCTCAAATGAATAGCATGCTCTTCTTCGGACTTGGAGAAAATAAGAATATCATCAATAAACACCACCACACACTTGTCAAGATACTCACTAAATGTGCGGTTCATTTGATCCATAAAGATAGCGGGAGCATTCGTCAATCCAAATGGCATCACCTTGAACTCATAATGACCATACCTGGTACTAAAAGCAGGTCTTTGGAATATCAACATCGAGAACGGGAATTGGTGTAACGGATCTCAAATCAATCTTGGAAAAAGTAGAAGCACCCTTTAGTTGATCAAACAAATCTTCGATTCTTGGTAAAGGATACCTATTCTTGATTGTAATCCGATTCAATTCACGATAATCAATACAAAGCCTCATAGAACCATCTTTCTTCTTCACAAAGAGAACAGGAGCACCCCAAGGCGAGGCACTAGGTCGGATAAAACCCTTTTCAATCATATCATCTAGCTGCTTCCTTAATTCTTTCAATTCGGTCGGAGCCATACGGTAACGAGCTTTGGCTATGGGTCCAGAACCAGGTACAAGATCAATAGAGAACTCAACATCACGCTCGGGAGGGATCCCGGGCAATTCATCGGGGAATACATCAACGAATTCTCGAACAATAGGCACATCTTCAATACTTGACAAAGAGGTAGTTGAAGAAGTCACAATACACAAGTATGCTTGGTGACCTTTTCTTACCATACTTACCAATTTCATAGCGGAAATCAAAGACACACCTTTTCGGGGATGAGATCCCTTATAGGTTATTCTAACTCCTAAAGGACTCTTTAAATAAATCTTTTGATCACGACACTCGAACCTAGCATGATACAATGCTAACCAATCAATACCTAGAATTATATCGAACTCTCCTAGAGGAAATTTAAGGAGATTAGCGGGAAAGATAGAACCCGAAATAGATATTGGTACATTTGGATAAAGGGTAGAACAAGAGATAATATCTCCGGATGGTAAGGATATGGGAGTATCCTCACTAGATGTAGGCTCGAATGCTCGATAGATAACTTATTAGCATAAGTCGAAGACACAAAAGACATTGAAGCACCGGTATCAAAAAGAATAAGACACGGTTGCTCTAAGATTGAGAACATACTCGTAATGATCTCTGGATGAGCATCGGCTTCGGCACGGCTCATAACAAAGATGGAACCCTTAGGTTTAGCAGGAGGAGGAGGGGGCAACTTTCGATCGGGGCAATCCTCATAACGGTGACCACCCTTTTGACAAAAGTAGCAAAGATAAGGTCGGTTGGAACAAGACACACCGGGATGGTGTGGTTGTCTACAACGGTTACATTGACGACCTTGAGGTTGAGCTTGAGGAGCATAAGGCCTATGAGCCACATTTGAAGTAGCTCTAGGAATAAAAGGAGCAGGATTCCTTGTATTTGCATTGGAAGGAGGATTGAATCTCCTCTTGTTAGCATAAGAATTAGAGGAAGACGGAATAAACGGTCTCTTCCCATAAACAATTGGCCTAGGAACGTAAGAAGGAGAGGGATTATTCGTCAAGGCTTCATCTCTAATAGCCTTCATAGAATTCTCGGCCCACAAGGCATCATCATAATGATCTCCAAAGGAGGTAGTATTCCTCCTCACTTTACTTTGCAGAACGGCACTCAACTTGTTTCGGTAATAAAACGCTCGGTCCTCATCATCTCGGATAAGTCTTGGAGCAAAATGAGCAAGCTTATTGAACTCCGTAGTGAAGTCCTGAGCTGACAAGTTGCCTTGCTTAAAGTCAATGAACTCTTTGAGCCTTTGTTGTTTAAGCTCTTTAGGATAGAATCTACCCTCCACAAGAGCTTTGAAACAAGCCCAGTTGAAGTCCTCTTCAAGAACAGCGGTGACACTAGTGATAGCCCACCAATTATCAGCTTCCCTCACCAGGAAGTGCTTTGCGATCCTCACCTTGTCCTCTTCACGGACTTGGTATAGATCGAACTGCTTCTCCATCTCACAGAACCAATCGGATAGCTCCGTAGGGTCCGGTTCTCCACCATATGGTACAATTTTACTCCTAGCTATCTGTCCAGCTACCCATGCGTAGCCACCTTGATGGTTATCTTCCCTTCGCGGGGGAACCTGGTTAGCTTGAGCTAACGCCGCATCTTGCTGATTTTTCAGCACTTGAGTGAGAGCTTCCAACATAACATTATCAACTAGTCGAGGTCTCACCATCTTCATAAGAAACAAAAACCAATTAAGTTATTCCTATCAATTAGCATAAACAAATAGACTACCAAGTAAAATCCTTAACTTCTACCCAACTCTCATTTATTATTTTAAGGTCAAGTAGTTTAAGTTAGGGTTCACGTGTGTGCGTCGGGAGCGATAAAGCTCTGGATACCAACTGTGACAACCCTCGCGAAATGCGAAATATAAAACATACAAGCATGTGAATTATTCGCGAGAAATATGAAGTTTTAAAAACTTTATACATGCAAGAAGAAGTATACGAGGGAGTGTCAAATATACAACAACTATAAAGTACGAAATTAAACTACAACAAAGAGACGAAGTCTCTCAAAATGTTATAAATGTCAAAGTGTTTAGCAAACTAGCTAAAATCGTCTAGAGGTTAAACTTCCAGGGACAACGCCCGCTAGCTCACACCCGAACCCAAAATATCATAGCAAAAAGCCATCCATGCAAGCAACCTGTTCATCCATGAAAAACATGAACGCCGCAGTCAGTGGGGAGTAACTCCGGGTTCTCCCAGCTATATCACATTAAACGTACATCAAAGGAAATACAAAAGTAGAAGCATGCATATATAGATATATATGTGAAATACGATAAGGATAGATAGGAAATTCGATAATTAAAGATAAAAGCATATGGAATACAAATCCGAATCCATCATGTTATACAAAGACTCGGGCAAGACACTCTTAGGCAACCGAATACGCTCACTAGGGCTTGCATCTCACCGTTAGCGGTATAAGTTTGATAAGATTGAGACTCGACAAACAAACCATGCCAAGTCATGAATGACCATGAATAATCAATCATGTAATCACGCATCCAAACATAACGACACAAAGACGACATCTCTCACGGTAAATGAAACGCACTAGCACCGTGTACATGGCAAGTATGATTAAAAGGCATCCACGAGATAAACATTTCCCTGAAGCATACACGATCACATTTCGTATATGTGGACTAATTTCCTCCGGTAGGACGACGATAATAACGGTCCTGTCTAAATCTGGCCAGAATCCGGAAATCGCATTTTCCAGTTCGCATGCGATAAACATTTCGCATCCAAGACTCGGTCAATCACCTGACGCGAGTACCCCAAATTCGGTAGATCAATTCACGAAAGAGGCGGAAAAGAGCACAAGCCTCATAACAAGCGGTACGCTACATGCAAATAACACCACCTCGCAAGTACACAACATTTGACGGCCGGGTCGATCCAACGCATAGCGTTCGCCTCCCAACAACGTCGTCGTATGCCCACTAACACATGCAATTAAGCAGTAGGATACCTCCCCGTTCCGACATTCCAGCCTAACGAACGTGGAGGTAGCCAAGGGAATGAGAGTACAAAGCACAAGACAAAATAGTGCTCAAACCGTATCATTTGTAAAAACCGACTCAAAGTGGGACATACCATAAACCGTCACAAAACATGTGATACAAGCGAATGAAATATTATATATTCAAAACATTAATATTATAAGTCACTTTGTACAATTATACGATAAACGAATCATGCGAACTATTATGAATTACGAGTTTTAAAAATTATAAGAAAAATATACAGCCGCGTTGCCGGCCGGTCAGTGGACCGGCGGCCGGTACCTCGGCTCGCGCATCAAGCAAAATCCAAAAATCACAAAGAAAGTGCAGTGTGTTCCAGGCCGGTCTGGACGCCGGCGGCCGGGCACCCGGCCAGGAGCACCTTTACACACACAAATCAAGTTTTCCTACTGATGTGTTCCCAGCCGGTGGGCAGACCAGCGGCCGGTCACCCGGCTGGGAACCCCAGTTCACCCGAGAGCCACTTAACATGTTTCTATCATTTTCAATTCTCATAATCTACTTCTATCAATTATCAACAATCAATATTCATCATCAACAATCATCAACTAACAACATTCATCATCAATAACATAAATCATAAGCTTACTAATCGTATTCTAAATACGAATTCTAACATAAAAAGCATGTAAAACACGTAAATGATATCGAGTAACCCTTCACCGTTACCTTATTGCGTCTTTACTCCGCGTCAAGGTCCTCTTCTATTAGAAAATAGTCTTTGTCGGGATCTTGGAGGTCACCACCTACAAAATAGTTAATAAAAGATGAATTTACTTCACCTTGAGAAAGACGGAAAGTTTGAAAAGCGAGAAAGACGGTAATTTTATTATCAATACGGATAGAGGATGATAAGAGGGGAAGAATAAGACGAACTTACGTGAATTTGAGCAAGAAACGAATGAGATATGACGATTCTAAGCTTGGATCAAAATGGAGGCAAGGGTTTTGGGATTTCTTAAGGAAGAAGAAATGTTGTGTTTGTGTTGGAATGAAATAGGTTAAGGGGAGTATGAGATGTGTAAGGGAAAAAGTCAACCAAAAGTCAAAGACGACTTAAGACGGGTGTTACTTGAAAACTCGCGGAAATTCCAAATACGAACTCGGAAATTCTAAATTCGACTCGGAAAATTTAATTCTAAACTAAAACTAAATTTCGCTGAAAAGTATCCGTAAAATATTTTTACTAGAAAAATAGGGTACATTTACGGGTGTTACATTATTTATTAAAGTAACACAAAATGACCTAAAAAAATGTCACACATAGATTTGAAAAAGGTCACCACCTTAAAGTTACCTTATAAATGGTTAAAGTTACACAATAAATAACTAAAGTTACCACTTTTTTAAAAATTAGATCTCGTTTTATTTTTGTGTCATGTTATTATTTCTCTTTTATTTTTATTTTGAATCTATGTTTTTATTTTTTAGATCTCGTTTTTATATTTCAAGTTTTTTGTGTTTGTTACTTTTTCAGATATCAAAAACCACCATTTTTTGTGGTTAGTGATGTTGTTTCACTGAAATTTCAAATATAATGACTGAAGTTACACTTTTAATATTTGAAGTTACACATAGAATGACTGAAATTACACATATAATGACTGTATTTACACATAGAATGACTGAAGTTACACATTTTATGACTTAAGTTACACATTTCATTTTTATGTTTTTTTTTTTTGTTTTTTTTCAAATTTGTTAAGTTTTTATTTATTTATTTTAGATCTCGTTTTTTTTTATGGTGTTTTTATTTTCAGATCTAAAGTTACACTATTTTAGACTAAAGTTACACAATTAAGAGTTATATAACTGAAGTTACTTAGGTTTGGACTGAAGTTACATAGGTTTGGACTGAAGTTACACTAGTTTGTACTGAAGTTACACTAGTTTGGACTGAAGTTACACTAGAAAAGACTAAAACTTAAAGTTACACTATAAATGACTAAAGTTACACAAGTAATAATTGAGTTTCACTAATAAATGATAATGTTACCCTCATAAAAATGCTAAAATTAAATCATATTTTAGGTTAAAGTTACACAAATAAGGTTTGAATTTACACTCGTAATGACTGAAGTTACACTTATAAAAACGGTAAAATTAAATAAATTTTTCTTAAAGTTACATAAATTCAAATTTATACGGTCGAAATCACATTTTGGTTGAAAGTGACACAAATAAGGGCTGAAGTTACACTCATAAAAAGGCTAAAATCACCTAAACTTGTCTTGAAGTTTCATAAACTCAAATTTATGTAGTCGAAATCAAATTTTAGTATGAAGTTACAAAAATAATGGTTGAAGTGACACTCGTAATGACTGAAGTTACACTCATAAAAATGCTAAAATCACATAAACTTGTCTTAAAGTTTCATAAATTCAAATTTATGTAGTCGAAATCACATTTTAGTTTGAAGTTACATAAATAATGGTTAAAGTTACACTCGTAATGACTGAAGTTATACTCATAAAATGGCTAAAATCACATAAACTTGTCTTGAAGTTTCATAAATTCAAATTTATGTAGTCGAAATCACATTATAGTTTGAAGTTACACAAATAAGGGCTGAAGTTACACTCATAAATCTCAGAAACTCAAAAGTGCTCAAAAGTGAATAACTAAAGGCTAGAGAGAGAAAGTTAATTAATTAGTGTATAGGTAATTGATTAGTGTTAAGTGTGCTTTTGTCACTACAATCTCATACATCCATCTCCTCCAATGGCTGGGATGAGGACTCATGGACTCAAAAAAATGGATTCAAAAATGTCACTACAATCTCATCCATCTATCTATATATATATATAGATAGGTTCTTGTGAGTCCACCTATTTTTTTGAGTCCATGAGTCCTCATCCCAGCCATTGGATGAGGGAGATGGATGGATGAGATTGTAGTGACAAAAGCACACTTAACACTAATCAATTACCTATGCACTAATTAATTAACTTTCTCTCTCTAGCCTTTAGTTAATCACTTTTGAGAACTTTTGAGTTTCTGAGATTTATGAGTGTAACTTCAGCCCTTATTTGTGTAACTTCAAACTATAATGTGATTTCGCCTACATAAATTTGAATTTATGAAACTTCAAGACAAGTTTATGTGATTTTAGCCATTTTATGAGTATAACTTCAGTCATTACGAGTGTAACTTCAACCTATATTTATGTAACTTCAAACTAAAATGTGATTTCGACTACATAAATTTGAATTTATGAAACTTCAAGACAAGTTTATGTGATTTTAGCCTTTTTATGAGTGTAACTTCAGTCATTACGAGTGTAACTTCAACCTATATTTATGTAACTTCAAACTAAAATGTGATTTCAACTACATAAATTTGAATTTATGAAACTTCAAGACAACTTTATATGATTTTAGCCTTTTTATGAGTATAACTTCAGTCATTACGAGTGTAACTTCAACCATTATTTTTGTAACTTCAAACTAAAATTTGATTTCGACTACATAAATTTGAATTTATGAAACTTTAAGACAAGTTTATGTTATTTTAGCCTTTTATGAGTATAGTTTCAGTCATTACGAGTGTAACTTCAACCCTTATTTGTGTAACTTCAAACTAAAATGTGAGTTCGACTATAAAAATATTTATTTATGTAACTTTAAGATAGATTTATATGATTTTAGACTTTTTATGAGCGTAATTTCAGTCATTACGAGCGTAACTTCAACCTTTATTTGTGTAACTTCAACTCAAAATGTGATATCGACTATATAAATTTGAATTTTGGTAACTTTAAGCCAAGTTTATATGATTTTAACATTTCTATAAATGTAACTTCAGTCTTTACGAGTGTTACTTCAACCCTTATTTGTGAAACTTTAATGTTAAGACATATATGTATAACTTTACGACATATTTAGGTATCTTTAGTCATTTTTTAGGTAACCTCAGTGATGTATACTACATGTGAATATGTAATTGAATATTTTAATTTGAATTCTTAAGAATAACTTTCGTCCCTTAAAAGTGTCATTACAAGCCTAGAAAGAGTAACTTTAGTCCTTAAAAGTGTCATTTCAAGCCTAGAAAGAGTAACTCTAGTAAAAAAATATGTAACTTCAGTTACTAAAAGTGTAACTTCAGTCATTATATGTGAAATTTCAGTAAAACAACACCACTAACCACAAAAAAATATGTATAACTTCAGTACAAAAATGTGTAACTTCAGTCATTAAATATGTAACTTCAGTCATTATATAAAAACGAGATCTAAAAAATAAAACATAGATTCAAAAGAAAAAAGAAAAATTAACATCAACACACAAAAAAACAAGATCTAATTTTTAAAAAAGTGTGTTACTTTAATCAGATCTGAACAAAAAAGACGATATAAATAATGTGTGTTACTTTAATAATATCAACAAGTGTAACCTTTAAGGTTATTTTGTGTTACTTTAATATATAATATGTGTTACTTTAATAGACGATATATGTAACTTTAATAAATAAAGCGTGTAACTTTAATAGAGATTTGTGTTACTTTAATATACAATATGTGTGACTTTAATACACAATATGTGATACTTTATTAGATGAACTTTGACACATTTTTTCAGATCTGAAAATAAAAAGGAAAAACAAAAAAATAAACAAAACATATATTTTTAAAAATAAAACAACAATAACAATATTTCGAAAAAAAAAAGGAAATAACAGATTTCAAAGACGGAAAGGAAAAAAAAAGAAAAAGAAAAACATAAAAACAACAACAAGTACGAAGGGAGGACAGGAGGAGGCGGTTGGTCGGCGGGAGAAGTGGTTGGTCGGCGGGAGAGGGAGGGCAGGAGGAGGTTGTAGAGGAGAGTAGGTGGCGGTGGGAGAAGGAGGAGGCGGAGGCTGAAGAGGATAGAAGGCGGCACGGTGGTGGTCGGTGGTGTCAGGCCGGGGCTGGTGCGGGAGAATGAGGTCGGGGGAAGGATGGCCGGAGGGTGAATGGGTGGAGGCCGGTGGGTGGCGGCAGGTAGGTGGAGGCCGGTGGGTGGCGGCAGGTGGGTGGAGGTCGGAGGGTGAAGGGGTAGATCTAGTTTTTTTTTTGGGTTTTGGTTGGTGGTTTGAATTTAGAGAGAATAGAAGTTTTAGAGAGAAGTGGTATTTTTTTAGAGAGAAGAAGAGATTGTTTAGAATGAACTGAATTGGGTGGAAAAAGTGGATTAAAGGGATAGATGTATTAGTAGGTTTAATTAGTGTGGATATGAGAGAAGTGGATTAAACACCCACAAATGACCATTTTCTTGTTTTCATCTCAACCCTTCATTTCCAATATCCAAGAGCCTCTAAGAGGACTCATGGACTCGCTAAATGAAAGTGGACTTACATGATCCTTTCTCTCTCTCTCTCTCTATATATATATAAATATATATATATATATATATAATCAAGTTATAATGAGTCCACCTTCAAAATTGAGTCAATGAGTCCTCATCTTGCCCTTTGGATGAAAGAGATGGAGGGACAAGATTAGAACAAGATGGAAGGCTAAGATTAAAAGAAAAATGAATGGACAAGATTAGAACAAAATGAAGGGACACGATTAGAACCAAATGAGTGGGTTTTAATGACTTTCACCTACATTACGAGTGAAACTTCAACCATTATTTGTGTAACTTTAAGCTAAAATGTGATTTCGAGAATATAAATTTGAATTTATGTAACTTTAAGATAAGTTTATGTGATTTTTACCTTTTTATGAGGGTAACTTTAGTCATTAAGAGTGTAACTTCAACCATTATTTGTGTAACTTCAAAATAAAATTTGATTTCAAGTATATAAATTTGAATTTATGTAACTTAAGATAAATTTATTTGATTTATACCTTTTTATGAGGGTAACTTTAGTCATTAAAAGTGTAACTTCAACCATTATTTGTGCAACTTCAAAATAAAATGTGATTTCGAGTATATAAATTTGAATTTATGTAACTTTAAGATAAGTTTATGTGATTTTTACCTTTTTATGAGGGTAACTTTAGTCATTAAAAGTGTAACTTCAACCATTATTTTTGTAACTTTAAACTAAAATGTGATTTCGACTTTATAATTTTGAATTTATATAATTTTAAAACAAATTTATGTGATTTTAGTTTTTTTTTATGCGTATAACTTCAATTCTTAATTGCGTAATTTTAAGTTAAAATATGATTTAATTTTAACATTTTTATAAGTGTAACTTTAACCTTTAGTGAAACTTTATTTATTAATTGTGCAACTTTAGTCAATTATAGTGTAACTTTATACTAAAGTGAGATTTAATATATTAATTTGAATTTTTTAAGACATGTTTGGGTGACTTTAGTCTTTTCTAGTGTAACTTCAGTCCATACTAATGTAACTTTAGTCAATAATAGCGTAACTTCAGCCCTTAATAGGGTAATTTTAGTCCATAATTGTGCAACTTTAGTCCATAATTGTGCAACTTTAGTCCATAATGATGCAACTTTAGTAACTTTAATAAATAATGATGTAACTTTAGTAAATAATTATGTAACTTTAGTACATAATGATGTAACTTTAGTACATAATGATGTAACTTTAGCACATAATGATGTAACTTTAGTACATAATAATGTAAATTTAGATCTGGAAAAAAATATATATAAAAAAATAAGATCTTGAAATAAAACAACCATACTAATGATGTAACTTTAGTACATAATGATGTAACTTTAGTAAATACTATTGTAACTTTAGTTCATAATTTTGAATCTTTAGTCTATAATGATGTAACTTTAGATATAGAAACAACCATTACCCTCCTCCTCATCTTTAGTCTATAAATAATGATGTAACTTTAGTAAATACTATTGTAACTTTAGATATATAGAGAGAGAGAGATAGGTTCTTGTGAGTCCACCCTTTTTTTTTAGTCCATGAGTCCTCATCCTAGCCATTGGATGAGGGAGATGGATGGATGAGATTGTAGAGACAAAAACACACTTAACACTAATTATTTACCTATGCACTAATTAATTAACTTTCTCTCTCTAGCCTTTAGTTAATCACTTTTGAGCACTTTTGAATTTCTGAGATTTGTGAGTGTAACTTCAGCCCATATTTGTGTAACTTCAAACTAAAATGTGATTTCGACTATATAAATTTGAATTTATGAAACTTCAAGACAAGTTTATGTGATTTTAGACTTTTTATGAGTGTAACTTCAATCATTACGAGTGTCACTTCAACCATTATTCTTGTAACTTTAAACTAAAATGTGATTTCGACTACATAAATTTGAATTTATGAAACTTCAAGACAAGTTTATGTGATTTTAGCCTTTTTATGAGTGTAACTTCAGTCACTACGAGTGTAACTTCAGTCACTACGAGTGTAACTTCAACCATTATTTATGTAACTTCAAACTAAAATGTGATTTCGACGACATAAATTTGAATTTATGAAACTTCAAGACAAGTTTATGTGATTTTAGCCTTTTTCTGAGTGTAACTGCAACCATTATTTGTGTAACTTCAAGCTAAAATGTGATTTCGACTATATGAATTTGAATTTATGTAACTTTAAGACAATTTTATGTGATTTTAGCCTTTTCTGATGGTAACTTCAACCATTATTTGTGTAACTTCAAGCTAAAATATGATTTCGACGGTACAAATTTGAATTTTTGTAACTTAAGACAATTTATATGATTTGAACCTTTTTATGAGTGTAACTCCAGTCTTTACAAGTGTAACTTTAGTCCCTAAAAGTGTAACTTCAGTCCTTAAAAGTGTAACTTCAATTTTTAATAATGAAATTTTAAGACATGTTATCTTTAGTCATTACCAGTGTAACTTCAGTCCAAAATAGTGTAACTTCAGTCCAAAATAGTGTAACTTCAGTCCAAAATAGTGTAACTTCAGTCCAAAATAATGTAACTTCAGTACAAAATAGTGTAACTTCAGTCCAAATACACCATCAATCATACTAAAATCAAAACATAATAGTGTAACTTAAGCAAAATCATAATGAGATCTAAAAAATAAAAACATAAAAACTTCAGTTTTTAATAATGTAACTTTATTATTTAAAAGTGTAACTTCAATGCTTAATAGTGTCACTTCAAGCCTTATAAGTGTAACTTCAAGCCTTATAAGTGTAACTTCAAGCCTTAAAAGTGTAACTTCAAGCCTTAAAAGTGTAACTCAAAAAAATCAGATCTAAACATAAAAAACTATAATAAATAACAAAATTAAAATAAACATAACAAATTCGAAAAAAAAACATAAAACATATTAAAAAAAAGTGTAATTTCAGCAAAAAAAAACTGGGTAACTTCAGTCATTATATGGGTAACTTCAGTTACTAAAAGTGTAACTTCAGTCATTATATGCGAAACTTAAGTAAAACAACAACATTAAACACAAAAAAATATGTATAACTTCAGTACAAAAATGTGTAACTTCAGTCATTAAATATGTAACTTCAGTCATTATATAAAAACGAGATCTAAAAAATAAAACATAGATTCAAAAGAAAAAAGAAAAATTAACATCAACACATAAAAAAACAAGATCTAATTTTTAAAAAAGTGTGTTACTTTAATCAGATCTGAAAAAAAAGACGATATAAATAATGTGTGTTATTTTAATAATATCAACAAGTGTAACCTTTAAGGTTATTTTGTGTTACTTTAATATATAATATGTGTTACTTTAATAATAAAAACAGATCTGGAAATTAAACAACAACAAAAAAAATAAGAAATTTTAACATAAACAACAACACAAGAACAACAACCACCACCACCTTGACCCCACACCAGCCCCACCCTCACCCCAACGCTGCCACCACCTCACCCCGACGCTGCCACTACCCCTCACCCCGTCCCCTCCTCTCCTTCCCGACGCCGATAAACAGCCCCATAAAAAGCCCCACCCCGACACCCACCCCAGCCGACGACCAACCCACTACCCACAACCACCACCCGACCCCACGACTGCCCCACCAGCCCAAAACAGATCCGGGCCAAAAAAAGAGAAAGGAGAAGAATAGGGAGGCGGAAGGTGGAAGGGGGTGGAAATGGAGGTGGAAATGGTGGTGGTGGTGAGTCAGGCCGGGGCAGAAGGAGGCCGAGGAAATGGGGCGCAGTGGCAGGGGGCGACGCAGGTGGCCGGAACTGTTTTTGGCCGGAGGAAATGGCGGCTGGCACGGCGACGGTGGCGGCATCGTGGGTGGCGGCGTTGATAGTGGAAGGTGGAGGAGGGGTTATTTTTTTTAGATCTAGGGTTTTATTTTTGGTGGTTTATTTGAATTTAGAGAGAATAAAGGATGTTTTTTTAGAGAGAAGGGAAAGTGTTTTTTTAGAGAGAAGGGGAAGTGTTTGGTTGGAATGAATTGTGTGAGGGATGGGTTAGGTTAATGAATGTATTAGTGGTTTAATTAATATGGATGAGAGAGAAGTGGTTAAACACCTTATTAATGACAAAATTTCTCTTTTAATCTTAGTCATCCATCTCCAAGATCCAATGGCCTAGAAGAGGACTCATGGACTCACCTTTTCTAAGAGGACTTACATGATCCTTTCTCTCTCTCTCTATATATATATATATATAGAGAGAGAGAGAGTCAGGATCCAGTGAGAACCACTAACATAATGAGAACCATGAGAACTCTCACTAAATCTCCACCAAATCTTGTATCGAAAGTTTTGATGGATCATTTACAATTAGTTTAGTTTATTCAATCAAAATATTTGCAGTAAGTAAACAAAATTTATTGATTATATAAAAAATATGTACTTAATGTACATAAATTTAATTAGGCAAACTAAAACTACTCTAAATGCATGAAAACGAGCACTAGGTGTATGAAAATTGTTACATACATGATAACATTTACTAGGTGCATGAAAATAACTAGCTCTAGATGCATGAAAACGAGTACTAGGTGCATGAAAATTGTTAGATACATGAAACTGAGTACTAGGTGCATTAAAAAGAGTAAAATCTATTTCGACTCGATTTCCATCAGTAGCTTATTAATTTTCGACCAAGAAATGTGTTATCTAGCCATAATATTCTACGCCAAATCCAAGGGACTCTGCAACCGAGACAACTTATTTTGGCCGAGACAAAGGACTACTATATCCTTGTCAAGGCTGCCTCAATCCTTGTCTTTGGTTTTCACTTGTCTTGGCATCATTAGGAGATAAAAGGGGGACCCTATAATGTCATTTGCCCTTGGAATCTTTGTTATTCGTGCTCATCCTTTAGGCCTTGCAAAATATGGCTGATTTGCTTGAGGATTTCGCCCCTTTGGCTGCTGCACTGTGTAGATACCTCGTTTCTACACCTTCCGCCAACCACCCAGTGATGATTGAGCCGCATGTTTGGTACGCGGAACGATTTATGACAATTCGTAAGTTTATCGTCAAGTGGTAGTTCAAACACCTTGGTCGTCATCTTCGCACCGGTACGGTCGTTTTGACAGTCATTAGAGTTTATTTGGAGTCCGGGTCGAAAACCGCTTCATTTTCTATAAATCGTTTTAAAACTCCGAGTCGGAACGCACGGAAATATTCTGATTATTTTATTAATATTTCAAGTTCTCTTTTTTATAAAATATTATCTCATATCTTTTTAAAATGGAAGTATAGATCAACCACAATTCCGTAATAGAAACGTGGGAGTCTTTCTTCCGCAGAAGGAAACCTCTGGGGAAATGAGGCAGCAGGTGTTGCGCCTCTTCCCCAACTTGTTTTCTCCGTTTTCGTGATAAGTTTGAGTTGTTCTTGAACTCTTCATATTTTCGGCTATAAAAGGAAGCTCCGTTCTTACTTTTAAAGTACGCGAGTGTTCCGCTCCTTCTCTTCTCTCTCTTTGCATTCTAGACCTTGTTCTAAGCTATCGACATCTACGTGCTTGATCAATCGACCACGTAAGCTCGAATCCTTCTGAGTACCCGACACGTTATTGCATTGACCGACCAATTTGACCACTACACAATCAATCAATTAATCAATCAATTTTAGACCTTTAACGAGGGCACTTTCTGCATACATTCGAGTCGAGCTATCGCTAAAACGTAACTTAGTTAATATCTCGTTTTGTCAACATGTAAGTCCGAGGGTGTGAATCCCGTCTTTTTATTTTGTATTATTTTATTCGTTCATTAATGTAAGATTCACGTCAGAAATAAATTCAAAATCGATTTCAAATCAAAACCCTTTTCACAAATTTTTTTTCGTAGTCATCAGACGTCGAGAAGAAACGCAAAAGCATATGCGCCTCTTCCAGAGGCTGCATGCTCCTGCTCTTCTACTTCTTCCTCTGGTTCCTGCGATTTTCTTATTTTATTCCTTTCCTTTTTTATAATCTTTCGTAAAACGTTTTGTTCTTAGCTTAGATCCCTAATAATTCAATATTAGCGGGTTTTCGTCTTTGAGTCAAAATTGGGTTATAGAGAATTGATTTGTTCATATCAAATATCTAGATTCATCGTTGATATAAATTATAGTAATTAATATGTTAAACCACTTCTACTCGAGTCATAGGTCGATAGTCCATCGTAAACATACCAAAACAACATTAACTGCTCGCGATTCTGACTTCACAGTCAAAATTCAGCTCAAGAACAGACGCATAGAGTGCTGCTCCTCTTCTAGAGGACGCAGCTATTGCTGCGCCCGTTCTGGGTTGACTTTTCTGTCCTTGAACTTCTGTTTTTGCCTTGATGTAGCTTTAATTACGTAATTAATTAACTATTAATCGTATTATCGCCTTTAACATGTCTTTTAGTTTTTCAAACCTTTTCCTTTTCTTCAAATCTCCGTTTTGAGTATATTTTCGACGTAGATCATGTAATCCGTTGTAATCTCATTTAGTTATTGTAATTGTATGATTTCTTTGCCTTTCGTATATAATTCATCCTAAATTCCCAATTCGGCATAATTGAGTGCTAATTACGTGTTCAACCGACACAATCTAATTCACATGATAGGATTAAATTTTTGGATGTTGCATTGCATGCATATAATCGTTAACATATCAAATACGAACGATTTCCCTAATCATTAGTAGAGGCCGCTATCGAGGCGGGCGAGATTAGGTGTTCGATTAAAGAGCTTCCTAATACGTACCCTCACCCCTTACTCTAGATCTCTGTGAACATCCGTGTTCATTGACATCCACGAGAGTCATTCTAGACATAGAATGCTAAGGGTAACGAGTTCTTAGTGTTCATGTCATTATTTTGTGTCTTGACATGACATAAAGTATTCGAACGGTTCCAATTTCCCATAAAAATTGGCGGCGACTCCACAAATGCGTATTACTACTCTTGTCCTCGTTCCTCTCGTGGTCCCGCCGTGTACCACACACTGCACTATGTATGTCGTGTCCTTGGAAATCTAATGAGATGAAAAAATTCCGACAATTTTGTCAATTACAATAACACGTAAAGTTGCGATATAAATCAAGGAAAAAAAATCAAATGCAATGATTCTAACACGATCAAAAATTAATATTGAAAATTACATGTGTACAGATTTCACATCAAATTCAATTTCACAACTTAATTTTAAATTACCTTGACATGATGACAAAAGAGTTGACAAAATAGTGATTGCCTTCGGACTTTTTTGGGTTTGATAATAATATTGTCGTAATTTGAATCGTGGCATGGACTTATTCATTGGGGAGATTGCCAGTTTACTGAAATTGTAAGGAAATTGTGAACAATAATTCTAATTCATATAGATAGAGGCGTGGAGCATATGGCGAAGCGTTTATGCGTTATAAAGCATTGAACAGAGGAGAGGAAGGCGAAGAGTCAGGGTTCTTAATTTGTAGGAGCGTTTATTTTAGGTTTGCTTGACTTGCTTCTTACAATCTCTCTCAAATATGGGTGTTCGTGAATTTACTAGTGCCACGTGTATTGCTCAATTTAGCTTTTTTATATTATTGATATATAGGATGGAAGTAAAACTCTTCTATTTGTAAAGCTAAAACTTATGTCACATTTCATATTATTTGAAAGAAAAATAAATAATTAAATAATGAATATGATCAACGTCATACTTGTAACTCTAATACACTAAAATATACAACAATTTCGCTATATCTTGTATTAATAGATATAGCACGCTAAGTATAACATATATGTAATGCCATTAATATGCTGCTGAAATCTACGCAAAATTTTGTTTAGATGTAATAACTGATGTTTCAATTTAAAACTGAAATGTTACATGACAAAGCCGCAACTCCTCAATCTGGTTTTATAATATATAGATATAAGATTGTTTAATTACGTTAATAATAGTGACATTGTAGTTATTTATTGTTATCATTATCGTAGGTTCATTCTCGCATTATATGTTATCATTTATTTTTAATATTATAATTAAAATCTCTAATCATTATCAAAATCAATGATGGGGTTTATATATTTTATATCAAATAATTGAGAAATAAGGAAAAGACATACCCATATCACTTGTACTCAAGACCATATCTCCCTCAAAATTGCAATATGCTCCTTTAGTGTACCAAATATTGAAGACATAAGAGGCAATTGCTTTGAAATCATTAGACACAAAACAAGATCCTCCTTGTTGTACAAGTGCACATGACTCTGGATTTTACCCACAACAATAGTCCAATTTTGCATGTATCACATGGACTGAAGCAAATGGATTTGCAACACAATAGTTGCATCCACCTACAACATGTCCAACATTTTTGAAAATATGTTACCCGTAATATTAATGTACACAAGAGGAATGTGTGAGTATATTATTATAAAAGGTGGTTACTTTACGGTGTTGGCTTTATTACTTTGTGCGTGTTTTATGAAAGAAGGCGTTGAGATTTAAATGGGGGCTAGTCATGATTTGAGTGAAACAAGTTGTATAAAGGTTCTAGTGTTGGTTGAGAGATGCTATAATTAAGCGTGGATGCAGTACAACAATATGTAGTCTCGTGATATGGTTACTAATTGGATTAGTCTTCATGTTAAATATAATGTAACGGGGTGGCGATTCTTGGTTAGTCACGTTGTCGGAACAGTAATCTTGATGCATGGGACTCTAGGGTTGTTAAGTTGTTGGGTTGGGGCGAGGGATGTGCTATAATTACGAGGAATTAATAGGGTGATATGTAACCTAACCGAGTTTCACCTCCTCGTGGCTTTGAGTTAGAACATTGTAGCCTGCTATTAGTAATATAACGTTGGTCGTTTGAATGCATACGCGTGATTTCCGCACAGGTGGTTGATTGGGACGATACCAGTTGTGTGTATGGTAGAATGAGATGTCATTTGTATGGTTGGTATAACTAATCGTTTTTGGGTAATAACAATGTTATGAATAATGATCTTGTATAAACGGTTATGCATATTTTGAGATACTAAGCTTATTCTGTTATGGGAATATGAGTTAGTGTCGTGTTTAAATTATTGTTGTTTTCTTTGACCTCTGACATGTGGGTCAAAGAGTAGAGTATAAGGGGTGGAGGATATTAATTGCGGTAGTCGTGTTGTCATATTTTCCTAGATAGTTTTTTAATGGGCCATAGTTTTTGGAGTACTTATGGACCTGGTTTGGATAAAGTATTTATTGACTTAGTAGAGGCAAGGAGTAAGTGTAATATGTGTCAAATAGTGATAGAGGCTTCAAATAGTTCGTATATTTTATTGGTAGATTGAGGAGTGAAATGTTTAAGGCGAGTAATCGGTTATCAGGGAAACAAGATTGTGGTAATAAAAGAAAAGTGAAGGATTTAGTGGTGGTTGGGTTACGAGGACGTAGCATTTGTCTTAAAAGGGGTAGGACACCACACCCCGGTGATAGCTCTGCATTTTGAGGTATATTTTTGCACTTGGTTATTTACTTGTGCTATTGAGGTATTGTTAAGCATGAACATGATGGGTCTTATTTGTAGAATCAATGATAAATTCGAGTGTTGATGTCGTTAAAAGTATTGGTGGTGCTCGTGGTTTTACTTATTTGGTGGTGTTCGTGGTATTACTGATGTGAGCTGAATGGAGTTGTAGTGTAAAGTTCTAAGTGTGTATGATTGTGATAATGTTAACAATTTGGATTGGGGCCCGTTTTGAGCGTGAGCGAATTTCGAGGACGAAGTTCATTTTAAGGGGGGTCGACTGTGATACTTCTTGTTGGTAGTTGTTATTGCATGGTGAATTGTATTGGTTGTAGATTTATTAGTAAAAGGTATGGTATGTAGTGAGACAGTATTTGACAATAATGGCTGCATTATTTCTTATGTTATTTGACAATATTATGAAATTTTTAAGTTGTACAATGATTGTTCCCGACATTAAGGATTATGTTGTTGATGTTGGTGTCGTGTGTTGATTTGGTGTAGATGCTTTAAGGAAGGAGGTATGTTACATATGTGTAAGTGCAAACTTCAATGACGAAGTTCTTTATATAAAGAGGGAACACTGTAATACTCTGTATTTTAGTTGGTTACTTGGTCTAGTACTAGACATGTACTCAGTCGAGTGAGGGTTACTCGGTCAAGTGGGTTGACCGAGTAGTTGGCACTTTGGATCTGGTTTTGTTTTGTGGTTACTCGGTCGAGTAGTGGCCACTCGGTCTAGTAGATCAACTTGGGTATTTTCGTCGGTTCATTTATTTGTGATTAGAAGAGACATATTATATATGCGTTAAAACTTCTTTTCAACATCATTTATAACCCTAATTACATTTTAAACTCTCATAAACTCATTACTCATCCTTTTAACCATCTTTCTAAGAAGATTAATTGTGATTGTTGGATTAGGGATTCAATATAATTTTCACTAGCGACGTTTGGTGTAAGTATGTATTTAATTCATATATTCAACTTTCTTTTGAGTCTAACCCTAAAATTTTGGGGAAATCCATAATTAAGGGTCTTAAGTTGATTAATTAGAAGTAGTAATAATAATTGAATATGTGATTATAACTTGTAGGTGACAATTTTATGAAAGAATGCTATTGAGGGCTTGCATATGTTTGGATTGTCAATAGGTAGGGTTTCCATACTCAATTTTCGGTTGATATGAATGATCTTGTTTGTATTTTTGACTATGATGGATTTTTGATGATGATGGTTTGTGATATTGTTATGATTGTTGAGATTGGTTGTGTCATTGTATGATGGTTTTTGTTGAAGTCCAAATCGGGAGATTGACTCCGCCCCGAATCGCTTCTTGTGTTTCCCGACACAAGAAGGATGTACACATTAATGATTTGGGTTTATGACGGTCGAGCACGTTTGTCGTGCGATCCGAGTACCGTCGTGGCTGAACACGTTCACCGTATGATTTGAGTGCCACTGTTGTCGTGCACCTTCGTCATGTGATCTGAATGCCACGAGGCCGAGCACGTTCGTTGTGTCATCCTAGTGCCTCTGAGGCCGAGTATGTTCGCCGCATGATCTGAGTACCTCTGTTTGGGTGAACTGTGATCGTAGCAGGTCCCGTGATATTGTGAGTGATGTTGGATTGAGATGGTGGTGGCTTATTATGATATTGGCTTGTATTCGGTGTTGCATTTTTGTATGAGCTTGATTATTTGTATTGACAGGGGTTGACGTGTGCTATCTTATCTGTTAAAGCTTTTAGAAACTACATGTGGTGATCCATTTGATATTTTTGGGAAATTGTGAGCAGTGAGTGCCGACAGGTGACTGTGAGGATTGCTATGGATGTTGACGGGTTAAGATGGCAAAACAACAACGAGGAAATTATGATGACGAGGCGTTCACGAGGACCTGTTCTTGGCTTAGTGGTCTATTGACTAGTTGGCATACCTTGATTTTGTTAGACTTGGTGTTATATTTTGGGATTTGATATTTGGTTTTGTAAAGATATTTCATTTAAAGTTTAATAAAGTTATTTAAATTGTTCTTTCATTTTTGGTTTGATATCTAATACCTCAAGCAACTGAGATGGTAACCATCCTATTTACTTGGGAATATCTTGTTAACGGCTTGTAGGTAAATGAGGTGTTATAGTCAGTGCACCTTTTAGCGAGTCCATGCTCCTTCAACTTACAACAAAATACTTATGAGGTAAGGTAAGTAGGGTCTTGCCTAATTTGCGGAAAAACCATTCACTCAAGCACATTCGGTACAAACTGGCCAAATCTAAGGCAATACCGCTTCCCTCATCTAAGCGATGAGTTCAGGTCTGTCTAAGAGCCCGTGCGACCGGTGCGGTCGCACACAACCCCCTAATTTTAGGCCCAAAACTTAAAAAGGACAACCAAGTAAAAGTGAAAGAATAAAAATGGAAACATTAAGCAATCAAAGCATAAGAATTTCCATAACTCCAAATTATAACCTTCCATTTTTTTTTTGTTTATTTCCTTCCTAAATTCTTGTACTTTCCCCAAATCAATAGCTGCTCGCTAAAATTCTCTATTTATGATAGTAGTCTCAAACCCAATGATATATCTACACTCATAATTTTAGGTAATTATTTTTCTTTATTAAATTTCTAAAAAGATGAATTATTTATCTTAATTTGCCCTTTCTTAAGATTTGATTTTAGGATTAGAATTTTCATGGAATAATTTTGCTGATATATGTTTTTAGTATATTGTTTTGTTTATATTTGCATTGACTCGTTTGTGTGCTTCACTATACTTTTTTTTAGTAGAACAAAACTCAATTTACAACCTAACCATCATACTAAGACTCTTTTCATGTTGCTATTTTGAATTATATGAAATAAATTGGAGCATGTTTTCCTAATTTTATAATTGCTTATGTAGACATATGTTTGCAAATCCCGTTGCGTTGAGTATAAAAAAATATACTCCGTATAGTATGATGAAATATTTTGTATTTCTTGATTTACGTAATACTAGGGGCCCATATTAAAATTTCGCACAAGGCCACCTAATTCTCCCGAGACGGCCCTGGATGAGTTGTCATAAGGAGAAAAACTAATACAAATGCTTATTTTCCATCGTTTTACAAACTTTACTAGTTACTTGCTATCGTCTTATTTTCACCCACATATATCTCTTGAGCTCTTAATTCGCCTATACATACATACCCCCATTTTGGATTTCATTCCGCTTTTGGGGACCAAGTTAGTTAATTACTACCGTTTAAGTCATGTTAAATTTTAATGCTCGATTGCTTTTTTTTTTCCCAATGCCTTTTGTAGGAGTAAAATGCCTTTTGTAAGAGTATAAGCTTTGGATAAGAAAGAAGACTTGGACGGGGTTGAAGAGTCAAAGGAGAAACTGAAATAAAAACCGAGTACGAGAGGCATCCTAAGATAAAAAAATCGAGAAAACTAGATACGGACATTTGTATCTCGGAAAATAACATTTTAACTTGGTCGGTTAAATATCACTGATTTTTCCGATTTGTGGCATGTTTATTTGCTTACGAGGCTATTCATAAATATAAAATTTCAGATATTTTTTACCCCTTACGCTTTATTTTGAGAGAAAATTAGGGTTGTTACTAGGATATTGAAGAGATTTTATTGTTTAACTC
>JAIUZE010070537.1:0-97667 GCA_022085475.1 Heliosperma pusillum | reverse complement strand
CAAATCCCCGACCCGATCCCGCGACGGTTTCCATCAGTCAAAACGGGGCTGACTAGATCGTAGTTTGACCAAACCCGTTTGGTCAAACCGGCTAGAAACAGAGTCTTAGCCATCGAGGCTTGAACATAAGAATATCACATTCCTTTCATGCTATTTCATTCTATTTCTAACATGTGAATTATTAAATCATACAAAAACCCGCTTGACTTAAAAGATATCAATTTAAACTACCCTCTCGTATTATAATTTCTAACATGTGAGAAATAATAATATATATTGAAAAGCTTTTAATTTAATAATTTACTTATTAAAATTTCCCACTTGCTAAATATTACAAAACACGATAAAATAACAATAATCAAAAACCGTCACAAGTCCAAGGGAACCCACGGTTCATTTTGGACCGGTTTTGGTTATCTTTTCTAAAAACCATTTCTTAATATTTCCCGCATGCTTAACATATTTAAAAGCCGTCAAAACAACAACAAAACAATCAAGTATCGACACCACCCACAAGGACTAAACACGGACCAACCAGACCGGGCTGGACCGGGTCTGAACCGGCCTGAACCGGCCTGGTTTGGACCGGTTTCCAGCCCTCTAAACAACCCCCTACACGGTCCAACACCAACATCCATTCCAAATTAATTCTAACATGTTTTTAATTAACAAACAACCATTTTAACAATCATCCATACAAAAATCATGATTATGAACAAACCATTCAAACATGTCAAGAACACCAAACATGTCATAAATTCATACAACATAATAAAAATGATTACTTATCATGTTACTAATTAAAAACCGTAAATCATAAACAACAACTAAAGGTATGTAACATTAATTCGTCGAGTAACTCGGAATCGTTACCTTAGCTAGCTAAAATCAAGTAGCACCAAAATAATAAGAACTAAGAACTAAGAAACCCGTCGTCTAGTCTTCTCCTAAGATATACGAGTCACCAAACTCGTCTTCAAAATCTTCCCCTATAAGAAATGACAAGAAAAACATTATTAGAATTAAAACTTGATTTTCCAAAATTAAAGTGTTGAAAACGATTTTGACGGAATTGAAAATAAACCGTACTTGAAGATGGAGAGCGAAGAGGAGATTCTAGAAATATAAGTTAGGACGGATTTGAATAAGAAATGAAGGTTTTATGATGATTTTGCTCAAGAACGACGAAGAACGACGAAGAACTACGAAGAACGATGAAGAACGATTAAAGAAAGTGTGAATTAGATCTTAATTTGATTTATTGTAAAATGAAAAGTTGTTAGTGAGTAATGAAAAGAAAGAAAATATCAAGGCTTAAGAGGGGAAAAAGAGACGTGTGAAATGGAGAGGAATCGGGTCTGTTTTTACGCGATTTGCGGAGTTTAAGTTGACAGACCGATAAAGTTACAAATATCTTAGATATTTTTATTAGTTTAATCATATTAATTAAAAGATCTAATATGAGTGGAAAAAAAAGTGACATGGGGCGTATGACTCATGTCAAAGTCGGGTTTCGGGACTTAAGTTGACCCGGGAATAGTTAAATGACGTTTGGGGTTAAATCATAAAAGTTATTCTTTAATTCCGAATAAATTCAAAATAATTATATTAAATTATCATAAATTCAAATAAATCTTAATAAAAATAAATTAAATTTATTATTTTTTCAAAATAAAATTTCGGTCTTTAAAATTACGAGGTGAGTCGGAAAAATTCAACGAAAGTCAAAGTCGACTTAAAAGTCGAGAAAAGTCAAAGATGACTTAAAAGTCAAGAAAAGTTTATGACGACTTAAAAGTCAAGAAAAGTCAATGACGACTTAAAAAGTCAAGAAAAGTCAAAGACGACTTAAAAGTCAAGAAAAGTCAAAGACGACTTAAAAACGGGATTCTCATGGAATCTCCCAGAAATTCCAAATACGAACTCGGAATTTCAAAATACGACTCGAAACAATAAATTCTATTTTAAAAACTTAACCTTGCTGAAAAGTATCCTTAAGAAATTTTACTAGAAAAATTGGGTACTTTTCGGGTTGTTACATTTTTCATGGTTCGTCTTAGATCCCTAATAATTCAATATTAGCGGGTTTTGACATCTTTAGATCAAGTTTGTGTCTTTAGAGGTTAGATTTGTTCATGTCTAGTCTTTGAATTCGTCTTTGATATAATTTAGTTTAAATTAATTAATTAAACCACTTTCACTCAACTTATAGATCGGTAATAAACCATAAAATCACCAATGAACACTAACTGATCGCGATTCTGGCTTCACAGCCAGAACCCACCTCTAGAACGGACGCATCCGGTGATGCGCCTCTGGAAGAGGCGCATCACCTACTGCTCCTGTTCTGGGTTGGATTCTGTCTCTGATTTTCCTTTGTCGTCTTCACGTAGTTTAATTATGTATTTAATTGACTATTAACCCTAATATCGCTGCTAATCCGTCTTTTAATCTAATTCTTTTCCTTTTCTTTAAATCTTTCTTTGGACATATTTCCGACATAGATTCCGAGATCCGTTGTAATCTTTATAATTCTTTTGTAATTTTACCTAGTCATTAATCATTGTATTGTATGGTTTAAGTGTCTTCTCACGTGCACTCAATCTAATTCCTATTTCGACTCAATTGATTGCTAAACTACATGTTCAACCAACATAGTTTAATTCACATGCTAGGATTAAATTGTGGATGTTGCATTGCATGCATATAACCGACTACATATCGAGTACAGAAGAGTTTCCCTAATCATTAGTAGAGGCCGCTATCGAGGCGGGCGGGACTAGGTGTTCAATTAAAGAGCTTCCTAATACGTACCCTCACCCCTTACTCTAGATCTATGTGAACATCCGTGTTTACTGGCATCCACGAGAGTCATTATAGACATAGAATGCTAAGGGTAACGAGTTCTTAGTGTTCATGTCATTACTTTGTGTCTTGACATGGCATAAAGTATTCGAACGGTTCCAACTTCCCACAAAAGTTGGTGGCGACTCCACAAATGCGTATCACTACGCTTGTCCCTCGTTTCTCCATCTGTGGTTCCCTATGCACCACAGTTTGGAAATGATTGTAAATCCGTGTATCACAGTTTGGCGACTTCGCTAGGGAAAATACACTTACGTGTTACCCAGGGTGAAACTTGAACAAGGTTAGGGAATAGTATGCAGGAGACAGTTGTCGTTTTTCATTACTCGACCTTCCTAGGTCGTTTTATTCGGCCTTCCTAGGCCTAACCCAACCCTTTCGACTATTCATCCTGTCTGGACGGTCTAAATTCTTATCTGGGTCTAAGGATGGATAGTGATTGACGTTAACCATACCACGCTGTGTACTCATGTTAGCACCAAGGGCTTTCACTACTCGAGGAAATGGACTAGGAACCGGCCTTACTCAAGTTTGGCGCGGACCTCTCCACCGACCTTGAGTTTGATTGCTTGGTATGGCAACCCACCTTTTAAGCCAAAACCATTTTAAATGCACTCAGCATGCCGTTATAGTACCTGTTTTAATGTGTATAACCCTTACATGATCACCACTTTGTAAATAAACCATGACAAAATTTTCAAAATCAAAAATTCTTTTTAAAACTATAAAGCATTTTCAAAGGTGCCCTAAAGTAGCGCGAAATGAGTCGAAACTCTGTCCAAGTCTCTAGTCAAAATCATTTCTCCACTTCGAGTCAACACTCCTACAACCACACTACATTTGTCTAGGACAAACATTTCCAAACCAGTCATTTTCAAAACTTACTTAAACACAGTGGCACACTCTCACTTCACAAGTCGAGTCTTTTCGAGTAAGTGTGCTAGATTGGTCGATCGTGTTTTGATTTGTCGTCGGTCTCTTGCACAGTTTTCAAGATGCCTGGAACTAGTCAAGAAAGTGTTCATCAACCCGAATCAAATGGTAATGATCAAATCCTAGCTGCGCTCCTCCGTCTCCAAACAAGTCAAGACCAAGCCTATGCTCGCCTCAATACCAATGAGGGTCAAATTGTTGCCGTAAAAACTAGGCTGCCTTCCGCAGACATTCCTGACCCTAGTGTACACGATAACATTCCACTCATCGTGAATAACCAAAAGACAATACCCCACTAGTTCTTATTGGAGCGGAAAAGCGACTCCAATACTTGGAAGAGAAACTAATGTACCTCAAGGGAGATGACATCTATAGGGAGAATAACCGCAAATATGAAGCTGTGAATGCCCAGCTGCCAACCAACTTCAATATGACTGACATCCCAAAATTCAAGGGGCATGAGAACCCTTTGAATCACATCCGTGCTTTCAAGGATTATATGTCTATCAAAGGCATCAAACCAGAGATGTTCCTAAGGATCTTTCCTTCGTCTCTTGACACCATTCCCAAGCAATGGTTCTATTCTCTAGATCACAAGAAGATTGCAACTTGGGTTGATGCTGCAATTGAATTCACCAAACAATACGCAGACAATGCTGAGATTCAAGTTAACATGCGTACTCTAGAGGTCCTTACTCAAAACGATAAGGAAGGTTTCACTAACTTCCTAAGTAGGTGGAGGAAGACTAGTACACAACTGGTCGAACGTCCAGATGAAGCCACTCTTGTGGAAAAGTTCGTGGACAATCTAAGACCCATTTATGCAAACCACCTAAGATAACAAATATAAAGTCTTTTAAAGACATAACTGTGCTAGGGACCAGAATCGAAGACGACATCCGAAAGGGACTCTTGTCTAAAATAGTAGGTTGCGGGTATCAAGGCTCAATGAGTTGTTCTTATGGCTCCACTAACAAAACCGATGAGGTCAATCTTGTTGAATCACCCAGAAAGAACAACCCTCAAAGAAAGTTCACAATCATCAACGACACATACTCCAGTGCCTTGAAAAGATTGACTCAACAAGGCAAGCTTCAACCTATAGGACCTACACCTGATCTGGAAAAATAGAGTAGTTCTGGGATGAGAACGCTTACTGTGAGTATCATAAAGGCAAGGGGCATGACACAGAGAAATGGTTCAAATTAAAGCATATCCTTAAAGATATGATTGAGGATGGTCGTCTACCCATACCCCTAGGAGGCAAACCCAACAACACTAAGAATCCTCTTGGAGTTATAATGATCACGGATGAAGAATCCACCATGGATTGTTCACACCTCATCTCCCCCAGTTGAAGATGAAATTAACATGCTCGAAAATGAAGAAAGGTATTCCACCATTTCTCTTACCATCGATGACTTCGTGGCATGGGCTAGAAATGTGAGTGGACAGGTTTCAGAGCTCGAAACTATCGTGACATCCCTATGCGTTCCGGGCACCACACCCCTAGAAGGCACAACACGAACTCCAGTTAAATGTAGCACACGACTCTACACCTGACGATGTAGTCAACTTGTGCTGGACCAATTTCATAGTTTTGATAATGACATGTGTTTACGTGATAATATATGTTTTACTCGATATATCATATGCGTGTAATTGTGTGCTTTAGTCTTATTATAGCTAGCAACAATTATGAGAAGAAAGATCAAAGTTAGGCATAACTTTGACAAAGTCTGTGAGACAAAGATATAACAACTTCAGGAATAACTTTGGGAGTGAACATGGAAGTTATAGCTAACCAGGCATAACTTTAAAGAAAATTGCTTCAAGCAAGATGTACATAAAGCTACACAAGACTCGAGATGGAGAGTCTTTGTGATCAAGATGAAGAGATGATTCGTATACTGAAGATCTTTGTGAAGATTAGATAGTATAGGTCGTCATTCGGTAACTATTCCATTCGAGAGATTTTATGTTCAAAATTATAGCTTTAGTCTATGATTTTTGATGATAAAATGTTGATGCATGATTTTGGAAATAAAATGTTTTGAAATGTTTTCAAAAGTGAAAGAGTATTTTTATATTTATCAAAAGTTTTATTAGAGAATATATTTATGAGATTCTATTGGTTAGTAATACAACTTATGGGTTGTCATGCTACCTAGGGTTTCTAATATATTCTATCCCAATTTGTTGTTAACCTAATTAGCCCACCTAGTGTTTGAGCCACCTAGGGTTTCGTGAAACCTAGTGTTTGTGCCACCTAGGGATGCGTGCCTCCTAGGGTTTCGTGAGCTAGGAATTTCGGCCTCCATAGGTTGTTTTCCTTGTTTACCTAATCTAGGATTCTACTATATCTTTACAACAATATTTTGATATATTAAGATAAATATATTTCTATAAGATAAACCAAATAATATTTTGAGATAAAGATATTTCTAAAAGATAAGCAAATATTATTTTATTATAAGATAAGTATCTTTATTAAATATTATACTAGGGTTTTAGATCTACTATGATTCTACTACTATAAATACTCATTCACATACAAATTGCAAAGATACACGAAATACACATACTTTACACGGCTACATATTTTACTTGTGTTGATTTTCCAAAATCGTTTTAAAGCAAACCTTTGAGCAAATATTTATTATTTTTAGATTTTGTTTTTAAAAGAGTCGTGCATCAATTATTATCAATCGCTTGAGTGAAATACGTTATTGGATAATAGTACATCATTATAAGCTTACAATTCTTTAACGGGAATCTGTGTGAGTTATATTTTACTTTCTTATTAGCGTAAGATAGTATAGAGTATTTAGCGATACTCACCTTGAGTTATAATCATAGTGTTGATTATACGAGTGGGTTGGTAATTTTTGTAATCCGTAGAAAGGTACTAAAAATTATTAATCGAGAATAGTGGACGTAGGTTTCAACGTGTGAAACTGAACCACTTCAAAAATCGTGTGCCTCTCTCTTATCTCTTTACTTTTCGTTATTTCGTTATTCGCGCTTACTTTGATTAATTAATTAGTTGATTTTAATCCATAAGATCAAATAATTAATTACATATCATATAAATCGAAAAAGTGGGGCTAGTTTTTAATACTCAATTCACCCCCCCCCCCTTCTTATTCGATCAATAGACTCTACAATTGGTATCAGAGCCTCGTGCTCTTGATTGCCTTACAGCAAGGAGTCTGATCCATTTATCTTTTTATTTTTATTTATTTTCCGCTGCATTTAATTTTATTTTAATGGATTCCAAACATCTGAAGTGTCCCGTATTCGATGGGAAGAACTACAGTTTATGGAAAAATATGATGACCCATTTCATAAAGGGTAACGATTGGGAGTGTTGGCTAATCCATTAAGAATGGTCCTAATAAGATCATGCTTGGATCTGCTACTGGCACTTCCATCGAAAAGAAAGAAGATGACTATGTTGAGGCAGATTATAAGAAAGCTGAGAAAAATTCAAAGGCTATTAGTCTGTTGCAAAACGGCATGACCTATACTGAATTTGATCGTTTCTCATCTAGTTCTACTGCCAAGGAAATATGGGATGGTCTAGAGTTAGCCTATGAGGGGACAACTGTTGTCAAAAAGCAACGTATTGCACTACTTATGCGAAAATACGAACTGTTCTCCATGGAACAAAATGAATCGCTTGACAGCATGTCCACTCGCTTCTCTAGTATCATTAATGAATTGAAAAATCTTGGAAAAACTTTTGACTCCGAGGAAATTGCCAGGAAGATCCTTAGAAGTCTATCTAAACGATGGAGACCTAAGGTGACGGTAATTGAGGAATGTAAAGACCTATCTGACCTATCTTATCAAGAGCTACTTGGAACCCTAATGGCTCACGAGATCACTCTTGATGAAGATGAGGCAAATGATAGTAATAGCAAGAAAGTGGCGTTACAAGCCGAATCTAGTGAAAGACATGATTCGGATCTTGAAGATGAAACTGTGTTATTTGCTAGACGTTTTAAGAAAAAAATTCTTTAATAAACCACAAGGGAAAACGTTTAACAACACTAACAAATCTTACAAAAAGCCAATTGAGTCAAAAGGGTCTCTTTCAAGTCGTGGTTGCTTCAAATGTGGGGATAATGATCACATGATCAAGGATTGCCCCACATGGAAGAAAATCAAAGACAAAAATCAACGAGACAAAACCAAGAAGGAATTCAAGCAAGTAATGATGGCTTATTGCTGAGGAGATCTCGACACAGAGCACGACGAGTCAGAGGAAGAGGAAGTCGCCTTAGATCATTGTCATGAACAGAGTCTTGAATTAAAAGATCTTAAAGAACAAATTCTTGATATTGCTGAGGAAAACCAACTTCTAAAGGCCAAAGCTAAAAAGCTCAAGTCTAAAGTTATGGCAACTTCAGCTATAACTCCAGACAAGACAAATGTTGAGAAAGAACCTCTTGAGTCTAAAGTTATAGCTAACGAAGCTATAATCTCAGAGTTAAAGCTCAACATTAAGCATCTTCAAGCCAAAGTTATAGCTAATGAAGCTATAACTTTAGAATTGAAGAATGTCAATGAGCTTTTACAATCTGAAGCTAAGGCAAAGGAAGTTGTTATCCTTGATCACGAGAAAGTAAACTCCTTTCTCTCTCAGCAATTGAAAGATATAAAGGCTGAATTCTCCCAAGCCAAAAGCCAACATAATGAGGATAAACTTATCTTGAACAAACGTTTCAACGATTTTCGTGAAAATTTCAAAAAGAACAATCCCTCCAAAGACTCGAATGTAGACCATTCGCCATGTGAAAAAGAAATTCAGTCTTTGAAGGAACTGCTCCTACATGCACGAAAAGTTCATGATAAGTGGGAAGGAAGTCAAAAGGTCTTAGACTTCCTTACCGAACAATCTAACAATAACATGAAGATGGGTCTAGGTCATGAATGTTATAGTCGTAGAGACCATGATAAATGCAAATGCACTCCTTCTGACCGTGATTTCAGAAGAAGGAAGTACGTCAATCTTTCAGAATATCTGATTTGCAATTATTGTGGTCACAACGGTCATGTTAAAAATAATTGTGTTAAATATGTCAACGACAACAAAAATCAAACTGAGTTTGTTAAAGAACATGACGTGTCTAGTGTTAATGAGTCTGAACATGAACCTCAACGTGATGAGGTTAGAAATAATGAGTTTAGATGGTTTTATGACATAGCTTTCGATTACACATCTGTACCTTCAAAATCTAAACCTTATGTGAATCAGAAGCAGTCGTTCAAACCTAATGTGCGTCGCAACAATAACAAACATGATAATAAACCTAGCAAGCCCTATCCTAAGAAGAAAAGAATTGTCAAACAAGTATGGGTTAGGAAGGATCAAATATATAGAGTCACTAACCAAAAAGGACCCAACTTAGCGTGGGTACCTAAAAGCTGTATTTGATTCTCTTGTAGATAATAGTGAAAGAAAATAATCTATGGTATCTCGACAGTGGATGTTCGAGACACATGACCGGAAACAAGAATCTTTTTCTTTCACTAGAGCCCTTCAACGGTGGCAAGGTCACCTTTGGAGACAACAAGAAGGGCAACATAATCGGTGTAGGTAAGATTGGTATATCTTCTTCACATGCTATTAATAATGTATATCTGGTAGATGGCCTTAAGCATAACTTGCTAAGTATCTCTCAACTATGTGACAAAGGCAACAAAGTCGTTTTTCATTCAAATGTTTGTCGTATCATAGTTGAAGGTACTAGCAATGTTATCTTAGAAGGTCTACGTAAACGGAACGTGTATATGATTGATTTAAACAAAGTCACTACAAGTTCCTTTACGTGCATGAAAGTCACTGTGGATGATTCATGCTTGTGGCACAAGAGGTTTGCACACATCAGTCCAACGATTTTAAAGAAACTTAAGTCTTGGGATTTAGTTGAGGGTCTACCCTCAATCAAATTCGAACAAGAAAAGATGTGTGACTCATGTGCCCGTTGTAAACAAGTTAGATCTTCATTCAAACCGAAAACGAGTAGTAAGTACAGAGCGTCCACTTGAGTTGGTACACATGGATTTATGTGGACCTATGAAAGTTAGAAGCCGCGGTGGATCAAGGTACGTATTCGTCCTAGTCGACGACTACTCCAAGGTATGTATGGCCTATCTTTCTATTTACTAAAGATGAAACTTTCGATGAGTTTGTGTACTGATGAAGCTCGCCCAAAACAAGTACGATAAAAAGTTAGTTTCCATTCGTACGGATCATGGCACCGAATTTGATAATCAAGCTTTTATAGAATATTGTAGGGAGAATGGTGTAGGACATAACTTTTCTGCACCACGAACCCCACAACAAAACGGTGTCGTGGAACGTATGAATAGAACATTAGAGGACATGGCCCGCACTATGCTTTTGTGTAGTGGCCTTCCTAAGAGTTTTTGGGCTGAAGCCATAGTACTGCATGCTATGTGCACAATAGAGCTATGATTAGACCTATTCTCAAAAAGACTCCCTACGAACTTTTAAGAGGGAGAAAACCCAATATAGCTCACCTTCGTTGCTTCGGTAGTAAATGTTTTGTCCATAACAATGGAAAAAGTAATTTGAGCAAATTTGATCCACGAAGTGACGAAGCTGTGTTTGTTGGTTATTCTGATCATAGTAAAGCTTTTAAAGTCTTTAACAAAAGAACTTTGTGCATAGAAGAAAGTGTTCATGTTGTATTTGATGAAGATAATGTGCCTGAGCAAGTTGAACAGAATGAAGAAGAAGACATGAATGATCCAGACTTTCGCCTTTCAAGGGAGACGAGCCAGATAATAATGAAGAAGTTATTGAAGGAATCAATGATGAACTTGATAAATCCGCAAATGACCTTGAACAGAGAACTGAGACAATTGTTGATGATACGAATGTCTCTTCTCAAAACAAGGAAAAGGAAACTGAAGTTATAGCTGATGATGCTATAACTTTGAACCAGAACCAAGATGGTGTAACTGAAGTTGTACCAACTTCAGCTATAACCCCAGAGTCCAACTCAGGGGGAACCAATCTTGATTCTGAATCATTTGAGGAAAGTGATAGTTCATCAGATGATGATGAGCCTAGGAACTCTAAGAAATGGAAATATAAGAGTTCTCATCCTATGGATTCTATCCTAGGAAGTTTGAATAAGGGAGTTCAAACGAGGCGAACATTAAATAACTTTTGTTCATTCTATTCTTTTCTGTCTACCATAGAGCCTACCAACATCAAAGAAGCTCTTGCAGAATCCGACTGGATTGTAGCAATGCAAGAGGAGCTTCAACAGTTTGAACGTAATAAAGTATGGCACCTTGTGCCACGACCTCCTAATCGAACTGTGATTGGTACTCGATGGGTATTCAGAAATAAATTGGATGATTCAGGTGTTATAGTTCGTAACAAGGCTCGATTGGTCGTCCAAGGTTATAATCAACAAGAAGGGATTGATTATGACGAGACATTCGCACCAGTAGCAAGACTTGAAGCCATTCGCTTGCTCATCGCCTTCGCAGCTCATAAAGGAATGAAACTGTTCCAAATGGACGTTAAGACTGCATTTCTTAACGGTTATTTGGAAGAAGAGGTTTTTGTTGAACAACCTCCTGGATTTTTGAATAGCAATTTTCAAAAGCACGTTTTTAAACTCGATAAAGCTTTATATGGTTTGAAACAAGCGCCTAGGGCTTGGTACGACAGATTATCAAAATTTTTATTACAAAACAATTTTAAGAGAGGATCTGTCGACAAAACCCTATTTTTAAAATCCGAGGGTTCTGATTTACTTGTTACTCAAATTTATGTAGACGATATTATCTTTGGTTCTACTAACAATAAATTGTGCAAGTATTTTTCAGATCTAATGACCTCAGAATTTGAAATGAGCATGATGGGAGAATTGAAATTCTTCCTAGGACTGCAGATTCAACAAACCAAAGAAGGAATAAAGATTCACCAACAAAAATATGTCAAGGAGCTAATCAGAAAATTTGGTATGGAGAACGCTCATCCAATGGACACACCTATGGTAACTGATAAAAAGTTGACCTTGGACGAAAATGGTAAGTCCGTAGATGAGACTACATATCGAGGTATGATTGGTTCTTTATTATATTTAACTGCAAGTAGGCCTGACATTATGTTCAGCGTATGTGTCTGTGCTAGATTTCAATCATGTCCTAAAGAATCACATATGATTGCAGTTAAACGTATCTTGAGATATTTAATTGGTACATCTAATTTATATTTGTGGTATCCACTTGAGTGTAATTTCGATCTAGTAGGATAATCAGACGCAGATTATGCGGGATGCTCTTTAGATAGAAAAAGTACCTCTGAATTTGCTACGTTTGTTGGACCATGCATAATTACTTGGGGCTCAAAGAAGCAAAATTGGGTTGCATTATCTACTGCAGAAGCCGAATATATCGCTGCAGGACTGGTATGTTCTCAACTACTTTGGTTAAAGCAACAACTATGTGATTATGGTGTTAATGTTGGTTGTATGCCTGTTTTCTGTGATAATACGAGTGCTATTATTATTTCTAAGAACCCAGCTCAGCATTCTCGTACTAAGCATATAGACATTAGACATCATTTTTTGCGTGACCATGTAGAAAAAGGCAACATTAAACTCGAATTTTGTAGTACTGAAGTTCAATGGGCTGACATTTTAACAAAGGCGTTAGCGAGAAGACGTTTTGAGATTTTGCGGTTGGAAATTGGTTTAATCAGTAGCAATTAAATTCATCTTATTTATTTTGTGAACCTGCATGACTGGCTAGATTAAGACGAGATTATATGACTGTGTCCGCATATTTCATTGCTAGTATATTTGTGTTTAATATAATATATTTTACGTGAGTATCTTGCATATTAAGTGTTTTATGGAAATTGAATTATGAACCACATATTTGCCAAAAACCTATCTTATTCACTTTCCAAAATTGAGCCAAATTCTACCCATGTATTTCATGTTAGCCGAAATTACCAAATAAAATCACCCAACCATATCTTTTTATTTACCAAATTCTATCCTTACCATATCCCAACAATTAACCACCCAAGATTCCCTTTTCTACCAAAATTCAAAAAAAAAAAAAAAAAAAAAAAAGAAATAAGGGTCTTGGAGCCGGCACCCCATGTGCCAAGTACAAAAGCACAATACCCAATTTTTACACCTCATTATTACCCCACTTTCACCATCAAAACACTTCACCAATTTTTTTTACTCCTTCTCCTTCCCCACGGCAACCAACAACAAACAACAATAAAAATTTTACCCAAACCTTCAACCTTCATCCATGGCTTCCACAAGATCAAAAATCTCCAAAAAACCCAAATCCTAAAACTCCAAAGCCTAGCATACCCACAAATTCTTCTCCTAATCCCACACAAAAATCACCTACCATCAACCAAACCGAGTCCGGTGCGGGTCTTGAGGGTACAAAAAGAATAAGGTTAAATAAGGGCAAAGCTAGAGTCCAAGAAGAAGCTACAAATGAAACTGTCGACACGGTACCCGAGGCACCTACACGGGTTACATTCCGTGATTTTTCGCCTCAAGAAACATCTTCCGGGCTTGATAAACTCCGTCTCACGAAAGATGAAAGAAAGCTTGTAAACCGAGTTGCTCAGTACGGAATACATGGTGGTCGTCATTATCCGAAAGCTTGGTGTGACAAATATAGGGCTTTAGGATTCTTTACCGACTTTTTAAATTTTCAAGAATGGGAAACCGTGGCACAGTTTTCGGGTCAAGTCTCTCCGATTGAGGTAATACAGTTTTTCGCTTCTGTTTCATTAACCGATGGAGTGTTGAATGCCGTTATAAATGGCCGTTCAGTTTCGATTTCCGTGACAGACTTTTGTACTATGTTTTCGGTTCCTGATGATGGAATCAAAATCAATCCGAGTACGTCATGGGATGAGCTGACGGACACGACCAAGTTGGAGGTTAAGAAATATTTTGATGTTGGGGCGTCTTTGTCGAGTTGTGTTTTGGCGGGGAGTGTCTCTCCAAAGTTGAAATTTCTGTTAAATTTTTTGTGGAACACCGTAATTCCGCGTCGGGGAGGACGGGACAAGATTGCATGTTATGAGATGTTGGTTGTGAAGCATTGGTTGGAGGGAAACGTGGTTAATTTACCTTTTCTTGTATTTTCTCGTATTTCACAAACCGCTTTTTCGGTGACCGAGGACAAGATTTATTCTACTCTTGATTTACCCTACGGGATGAGGGTATCATGGCTCCTTGAGTCAAAAGGGGTCGTTGATGTGAATAGTTATGGTGTTACCGTCAAAGATGATATGTGTGACACGTTCTTGAAATTCATGAAGTTGGATGCTAATGGACCGGAGTTTATGTTTTTGACAAAAGGGGGTTCGGTCGGGATGCAGCCGGTTGGGGCTGATTTTTCAGGAATCGAGTCAAAATTGGATATGTTCATGGGAAGTGTGATGGAGCGCTTTGATGCGCAGGACAAGAAGATTGATGCGGTGTTGGACAAGATTGTTCAAACCATGGCATTGGGTTCCTCTAGCTCTACCCGTGACCAAGGTGGGTCGGGTGTGAGTCGTGAGAAGAGGGCGTGGATGACGGGTGTGGATGATTGCCTTTCTAAATTGGAAAGGAACATTGTCGATTGTAAACAAGAAATGTATAGGCAAAGGGATCGGATGACATATTTGGTGAGCCAAGGCGGTTCTTTGGTTAAAAGTGGTACGGAAATGCGTGAGGGGATGCATACTATCTTTGATGCGACGGAGGCTCTTTCATTGAAAGTTCGGAACTTTGACGTTTGCCTCACCGCTCAAGCTACACATGTGTCCTCGTGCCTTGACCGTCTCTCCACTCTCGAGTACCGCACTAGGCCCGGTTATAAAGCACCCTAATCTCACCCGCCCACCCACAATGCCTTGCTCTTCTTATCCTTGTTTATTTGTTTCTTGAACTACTTTACCAATTCGGCCCATTTTGGCTTGTTTAAACTTTGTTCTATTCGGCCCACTTGGCAACTAACAATTTTTCTTGTGGTTTGTAGTTCTTAATTAACATTTGCACTTGATTTTGCTTGGTATATATCGTTTTATATTGCGTATTTGCATATTTATTTCTTGCCTTGACATGTGTTATTCTAGTCGTTTCATGTCTTTGTTCTTGTCTTTTCAATGATGCCAAGAGGGGGAAGAAATGATATGATTTGAGTCTTTGCTTAAGCTTGCTCCTTGTCAAGACTCGTTATCTCTTAAAGTCTTTTGAGCTATAACTTTGGCTAAGTTGTTTTGTTCTTGCGATCAAAGTGGCTATAACTTTGGAGTGCTTTGTTGAGGGGGAACCATACTTAGTCACATTGTTAAGAGGAAATTATAAGAGACTTATCATCATCAAAAATGGGGAATTTGTTGGACCAATTTCATAGTTTTGATAATGACATGTGTTTACGTGATAATATATGTTTTACTCGATATATCATATGCGTGTAATTGTGTGCTTTAGTCTTATTATAGCTAGCAACAATTATGAGAAGAAAGATCAAAGTTAGGCATAACTTTGACAAAGTCTGTGAGACAAAGTTATAACAACTTCAGGAATAACTTTGGGAGTGAACATGGAAGTTATAGCTAACCAGGCATAACTTTAAAGAAAATCGCTTCAAGCAAGATGTACATAAAGCTACACAAGACTCGAGATGGAGAGTCTTTGTGATCAAGATGAAGAGATGATTCGTATACTGAAGATCTTTGTGAAGATTAGATAGTATAGGTCGTCATTCGGTAACTATTCTATTCGAGAGATTTTATGTTCAAAATTATAGCTTTAGTCTATGATTTTGGATGATAAAATGTTGATGCATGATTTTGGAAATAAAATGTTTTGAAATGTTTTCAAAAGTGAAAGAGTATTTTTATATTTATCAAAAGTTTTATTAGAGAATATATTTATGAGATTCTATTGGTTAGTAATACAACTTATGGGTTGTCATGCTACCTAGGGTTTCTAATATATTCTATCCCAATTTGTTGTTAACCTAATTAGCCCACCTAGTGTTTGAGCCACCTAGGGTTTCGTGAAACCTAGTGTTTGTGCCACCTAGGGATGCGTGCCTCCTAGGGTTTCGTGAGCTAGGAATTTCGGCCTCCATAGGTTGTTTTCCTTGTTTACCTAATCTAGGATTCTACTATATCTTTACAAAAATATTTTGAGATATTAAGATAAATATATTTCTATAAGATAAACCAAATAATATTTTGAGATAAAGATATTTCTAAAAGATAAGCAAATATTATTTTATGATAAGATAAGTATCTTTATTAAATATTATACTAGGGTTTTAGATCTACTATGATTCTACTACTATAAATACTCGTTCACATACAAATTGCAAACACACACGAAATACACAACAAACACACGGCTACATATTTTACTTGTGTTGATTTTCCAAAATCGTTTTAAAGCAAACCTTTGAGCAAATATTTATTATTTTTAGAGTTTGTTTTTAAAAGAGTCGTGCATCAATTATTATCAATCGCTTGAGTGAAATACGTTATTGGATAATAGTACATCATTATAAGCTTACAATTCTTTAACGGGAATTTGTGTGAGTTATATTGTCCTTTCTTATTAGCGTAAGATAGTATAGAGTATTTAGCGATACTCACCTTGAGTTATAATCATAGTGTTGATTATACGAGTGGGTTGGTAATTTTTGTAATCCGTAGAAAGGTACTAAAAATTATTAATCGAGAATAGTGGACGTAGGTTTCAACGTGTGAAACTGAACCACTTCAAAAATCGTGTGCCTCTCTCTTATCTCTTTACTTTTCGTTATTCAGTTATTCGCGCTTACTTTGATTAATTAATTAGTTGATTTTAATCCATAAGATCAAATAATTAATTACATATAATATAAATCGAAAAAGTAGGGCTAGTTTTTAATACTCAATTCACCCCCCCTCTTTCGTATTCGATCAATAGACTCTACAACTTGGTCTTCCAAGATTCAGTCAAACTAAGTAACCTAGTTACTTTCTCATATGAAGACTTGCCTCCTTTCGGGGCTAGTCACAACCTCGATATGTATATCACAATCACGTGCCTAAAGAAGAATATACCGATGACTTTGGTAGATGATGGCTCCGCAGTCAATGTCATACCACTGAAGACAACACGTAAATTGGGCATGAAATAATCATATTGGACTCCTACCAACCAAGGTGTTCAAGCATATGACGGGACACGACGTAAAGTAGTAGGGCTAGTCAACCTCACCATAGACACTGGGCTAATCAAGCGAAAGGTTAATTTCCAGATTCTGGACATTGAAGCATCTTTTAACATACTTCTGGGAAGGCCATGGATTCACGCTTCTAAAGCAGTAACATCCACCCTACACCAGAAGATCAAAATTCCTCTAGATGACAAAGTAGGGATAATCACTTCATCACCTATCAAGGCTGTGATAGAGAAAATATCCAGTAATCAAGTAATCATAGATCCAGTATATGAGCTTGCAGGATTTCAGAGTTTGAATCTCGTAGAGAGTGAGTTGACACCTCTATATTTTGACCCATACTCTAACCTAGTGGTTAACCTTATGCTCAAATTTCAGGGATACTTCGCAGGGATGCCATTAAACCCTACCAGGAAGAGTACCCTTGCACCGTACAAATAAGGGAACTCTGGAAAGATACCATTGGAATTGGGATACAAACCCACGAAAGAGGATGCCTTAGATATGCTTACTCAAGTACAAAATCGTAAGAGTAAAGGAATTCAGATGCAACCTTATCTCCCTACTCTAAACGGATATTTTGTTAGGGAAGGATGCCAAGAATAATTTCATGGATTTTCTGAGCCTTGGAACTATAGAGGAATACAATTAGCTGGAATTGAGGTCTTCCATGATTGCTACTTTATTCCCTCCGAAACGGTTCATACCGTCAAAGCTCATCAAACACCTTGTTCAGACGAACAAGCAGTTAGCCTTCTGTTTGGAGAAGATTGATTCCTCAGAGCTGCACAGGATGAGATCATTACCATTATTCTTCGGGACGATCATTTCAACCCTACAACGTTGGTCAGCGACGCTGGCTCAAGCCAGCCAAAAGGATGGAGAAAGTCGATTAAATGGACCAACAACCAAGAGAAACTCTTTGAAGTCACTACTGGGGAAGGAGAGATGTTCAAAGGAGAACCAGAAGACAACGAATTCGAGTCAGAGTCGGAGTCGGAGTCCGAGTCTAGCGAGGTTCCTAGAGAGTCTCCTCATGCTGTCACCCCTCATCCCTTTGTTTCTCCTAGCTTAGCATCTAATAATAATAGCAGTTTGGGGAATGTCCCAACATCTGTTCCTTTACCGCGTCTGACTACTGAACAGATGGCCTCTTTGTTTCAGTTATTTTCAAAATTTAATATGAATAAATCAGATTCTGCTTACTCCTTGTATTTTTCTGAATTCAATTCTGTTTATGACGACAATGAGGATAATCCTGACCCAGACTCGATCGTATTACCTCCCCATATAATCAAAGAAATACTACAAGAGGGGAAAGGGGCACCAGTCATAGAAAACACTGAACCCATTAACGTAGGGACCAAACTAGAACCCCGAGAACTTAGAATAGGGACAACCCTAAATCCGACTGAGAGGGCCAGTTTTTTAGACCTCCTACACAAGTTCAAAGACATTTTCGCTTGGTCTTACAAAGACATGCCAGGGATCAACAAGGATATCGCAAAGAACCGAATTCCAATCAAGCCAGGCTTCAAACCTGTAAAACAGAAGCTCCGTTGGATGAGGACTGAATGGGCTCTTAAGATCAAAGAAGAGGTCGATAAACAATTCACAGCTCGATTCATTAAAGTTTCCGAGTATTCTTACTGGGTGGCTAACGTAGTCCCCGTACCCAAAAAGGATGGGCGAATTCGGGTTTGTGTTGATTTCAAAGACTTAAACAAAGCAAGTCCCAAAGATGACTTCCCTCTACCGTATATCGACATATTGGTAGATAATACAGCAAATCATGCATTGCTATCCTTCATGGATGGGTATATCGGGTATACTCAGATCAAAATGGCTGAAGAAGACATGCATAAAACAGCTTTCGTCACTCCATGGGGCACATACTGCTACACAGTTATGCCATTTGAACTAATTAATGCTGGAGCTACATACCAACGTACCACAATTACGTTATTGAATGAAAAGATGCATAAAGAAGTGGAGGTATACGTAGATGATATGATTGTCAAATACAAAAACAAGAAAGGACACATCGAGAATCTTCGCAAGTTCTTTCTCAGATTGCGCAAATACAACATGACACTCAATTCGCAGAAATGTGCATTCAGAGTAACTTCACGTAAACTCCTAGGACATGTTGTCAGTCAGAGAGGAATAAAAATTGATCCATCCAAGATCAAAGCCTTAATCGAAATGCCACAACCCCAAACAGAGAAGGAAGTTAGAGGTTTCTTGGGCAAGGTACAATATGTGAGTCGGTTCATATCGAAACTCACTATGATTTGTGAATTTATTTTCAAAAAGCTAAAGAAAACAGATCATACCATGTGGGATGATGATTTCCAAAAGGTATTCGACAGAATCAAGGAGATATTAGCCAAACAACCAGTGTTGATGCCTCCCCAACGAGATCAACCTCTTGGTTTATATCTCACAGTCACAGAAACAGCCGTGGGGGCTATGCTCGCATAAATTGTTGGGAAAGAAGAAAGAGCCATCTACTACCTTAGTAAGAAGTTCTTAGAATATGAGTGCAAATAAACACCTCTCGAAAAGACATGCCCCGCTCTTGTGTGAGCAACAAAGAAGCTACGTTATTACATGCTTAGCAACTCGGTTAAGGTGTACTCCAAAATGGACCCCATCAAATACCTATTCGAGAAACCCGTCCTCAACGGATGTCTAGCAAGATAGACCTTAATGCTCTTAGAGTCCGATCTCAAATATTTACCTCTGAAAGTCATAAAAAGGCGTGCCGTTGCTGAGTTTTTCGCAGACAATCCTATCAATGACACCCACGCAATAGACAGGTGGTCATTTCCAGACGAGGATATATTGGAAACTTGTATAGACTCCTAGGACCTTTACTTTGATGGTGCATCAAATTTAAGAGGATTCGGAGTGGGAGTGCTGCTCATTTCTCCTGAAGGCGAGCATACACCACTATCTGTCAAACTCGACTTCGAGGTGACAAATAACGCGACAGAATACAAAGCTTACCTTATTGGTTTACAAGCGGTAGTCACTCTAGGCATTAAGAATCTTCGAGTTCATGGAGACTCTTCCTTGATAATCAACCAGGTCAAGGGATCATGGAAAATTCGGAGTGAAAGTCTATCACCCTATCAGGCCAGAATAGATCAAGTTGCCCTGTTCTTTGATCAAGTCACTTATCTACATCTACCTGGTGAAGAGAATCAGTTCGCATACGCTCTTGCGAAACTTGCAGCCTTGATCAACATGCTAGACCACATGATCGAAATGCCTTTATGCATCGAACGACGGTCAAAACTAGCCTATGTGTACCAACTTACTGACGAAGAAGAGAATCCAGAGGAACTCTGGTTCCAAGTCATTCTAAACTTCAAACTCAACATTACATATCCACCAGAGATAGATAAGAGGGGACAACACGACATACGCTTACTATCCTCTCAATACCTCCTTATGCAAGGAGAATTGTACAAAAGAACACCTCTTGGTGTCATCTTGCGTTGCCTTGATCGTTCACATGCACAAAAAGTAATGGAAGAAGTTCATGATGGAGAATGCGGTTCTCACATGAGCGGGCCTATGATGGCAAAGAAAATCACACGTCTAGGATATTACTGGATGACTATGGAGTCCGATTGTATTAAATACGTCAGACACTGCCACAATTGCCAGATCTTCGGGATTGTTCAGCATGTTCCTCCCTCGTTGCTTTACACTATGACCTCTCCTTGGCCATTTTATGCTTGGGGAATCGACATCATTGGAAATATCACTCCAGGTTGAACAGGAGGTCACTGTTTCGTTTTGGTAGCTATCGACTATTTCACCAAATGGCTTGAAGCAACATCCTACACTAGTCTTACCGCTAAAAATGTGGCAAAGTTCATACAAACCAATGTCATTTGTCGATATGGTAGCCCACATGAAATCATCAGTGATAATGGATCACACATCCAAGCAAAGACTGAGCAGTTGCTAGCCAAATACAAGATCAAGCATCATCATTCCTCACCTTATCGACCTCAAACTAATGGCGTGGTAGAGGCAGCTAATAAGAATGTCGTCACAATCCTCAAGAAAATGATCGACAATTACCGTGATTGACCAAGCAAGATACCCTTCGCATTGTGGGGCTATCGCACTTCAGTTAGGACACCCACTGGGGCCACTCCTTTCTATTTAACCTATGGAATGGAAGTTGTACAACCAGTAGAGATGGAAATCCCATATCTGCATGTTCTCTTAGAAAGTCAAATCCCAGAAGCTGATTGGAAGAGGGATAGATATGATGAACTCGTCCTCTAAGACAAACGTAGACTTCGTGCATTACACAATGTACAGACATACAAAGCACGTATCAAACGAGCATTCAACAAATGAGTTAAACCCAGAAACATCAAAGAAGGGGATTTAGTGCTCAAATCAGTCAGAGCTCTCTTACCTGTTGATCCACGAGGAAAGTTCAAACCTAACTGGGCTGAACCTTTCTTAGTCAAATCCATATTCTCAAGGGGTGCAGTTAGAATTACAGATATAGACGGAAATGAATTTGCTAACCCTACCAACCTAGACCAGTTGAAACGGTACTACCCTTAGCATGCACTAGAAAAACGCGCCTTGCGCAACCCCACGTGCCGCTCATGCGGCCCTAGGCCAGTTGAATTTAATGTCGCTATGCTCTTGCATTTTGACATTTGGATAATCCTCATGTCATCGAATAAATCGAATTGTATTTCTTTTAGGAGTACGTAAAGCACATGCTACCCTTTTCTAAGTTCATTACAAGCTCTTGCTTCGAACAATTATTCTTTTGCATTTTCTCGAACTACGCGCATGGTTTGATTTTATTTTTTCTAATGAATATGTAGGCAATCCTTCACAGGATTCAACCCGCTATTATTTTGAAATGTGAATAGAAGGACATTTGCATTTTCACTTGAAATTCGAGAAGGATAATAAATAGTAGAGAAAATTGTTGATTACAGCCTTATAAAAATCACTTTTTGAAACTTACAGCCTTATATAATTTTATTTGAAAATTACACCTAATTAATCACTTTTCTTCTAAAATTGCTTCAGAATGAGAATTCCAGTGATTTTTTTACAAAACTCACCGACATACCCTTTTCTTATTCTAAAGCCTCTTTACCCCAAATTTCTTACCTTCTTACCTCTCTCACAAAATTTTACCCTAAAACTCTATCTTCCTCAAAACTCTCATTTATCCATCTCTCTAAAAATATTCCCAAATTTATGTAGAAATCTCGTCCCCATAGTTAGTTAGGGCTCAGATTATGAGTGGCAAAGTGGTGCAATCATCAAACGGTTCTTCTTCGAAGAGTAAGTATTCATGCACCTAAAGTTTAATTAATTTTATCTTAACTAAATTGATATACCCTAATATTATCAATTTGGGGAAAAAGAGTACACAAATAATAATAATAAAATTAAAAACTTTTAAACTATATATTGTAATATATGATTGAAATGCGACTTCTAATGGCAAAAATATAGCAGAATTATAAGAGTTAAAAGAGAGCATAGGTCGGGGGAGATGTTGAAGGAAGAGAGACATAAGAAAGAGGTAGTGAATTGGTGATTGGGTTTGAGAGTTTTTTTATGTGTATCATTTAAACATAAGAGTATAGAAATGAAGGAAATCATGAATTGTTTAAAGGTAAGGGCATATCCGTCCTAAAAGATGAACTTAAATGACAAAAATTAAAAATTGCATGAAGTTTCCGTCGGAGTATATGTTTTGGGTGTAATTTATTTGCAGAAGTGATTAATTGGGTGTAATTTTCAAAAAAACAATTATAAGGCTGTAAGTTTCAAAAAGTAGTTTTTATAAGACTGTAGTCAACAATTTTGTCTAAATAGTAATAATATTTCACATACGTATAAAGAAATGGTGAAATAAAAGCTAAGGCTGGGATTCTAAAAATCCTACCATTTATTATAACTCAACTAAAATAATAATAATAAATACTAAAATATGACTAAAGCTACTCTTCCATCTTCCCCTTGCCTTTGTCACTTTTCCCATACTTCTTGTCTCGACCACGAACCGGGCGCTCCAGCGTTACTTCAGACCTAATCACCAACGGTCTTTCTCGAGGTCTAGCATTACCGTGTCTATCTATCACCACCCTTGCAGCAAGATTAGTCCTCGATCTCTTCGCTGGATGCGTGACAAAAAATTCGGGATCTTCCTCCCCTCCAGTCAGATATTTAGACTTCTCTTTACCGCTTTCATAGATCTTACAGTCCACAGACTCACGTTTCCTTAGCTTCTCGCGCTCTTCTGGAATACTAGCCTTCCTTCATCGCGAATATGATTCAGATACCCATAGGGAGCTAACAGGAACAGGAATGAACCACATATTCCTTTGCACCCATCTGGTGGCCCATTCCTACACGACTCTGCGGTATGAGCCAAGGCGGTTTGGGGAACAATGTCAAGTCTCGGGATCCTCTGCTTAAGGCTCACTTGCCTCACCAGTCTATCCGGAAATATACATACCATGAATTTCAAGCCAAGAATGCGAAGCAACCGAGTTGGGTCCAAAGATGATGACCCAGTAACTACTCTGAGATGCCACCATGGCACAGTCCATCGGATCAGCGCACCGCCTTTATCTTTCAGCTTATCTTCCCAGTAGTTGGGAATCCTGGTGAAATCAACCATATAGAGCCTCGTCCTCATGGTGATCGAGCGAGCACGATATCCTTGAATATTAACTTGGGGCTCGATCAATCGCAGACGCCCCATCAACCATATCTGGAGCAAGCAAGAATGTCAAAACAATACAAAAATAGGAAAACAAAAAAGAGAAAACGAAAATAAAAATAAAAAGAAGAACAAAAAAAAAGGAAGGGAAAGAAAGGAAGGGTTCTTACCTGCAAGACGATAGGACTCCCCAGATATGGAAGCTCTCGATTAGCCTTTCTGTTATCAAGGCCAAGGATAATCTCTTCTAAGCACAAACAAGCTGGGCTTTTGCGCCGCTCCATTTGTTCCACCAAACTCAAGAAAAGAGGACCCCTCATCTCCTTGTCAATGTGCCCTTGGAAAATATAGCCATGCAGAGGGCAAAACCCAAAGGCCCTGCGCCTCGCAACATATGATAAAGAAGAGTCTTCCCTATTTATGAATCTCTCCATAAAGTCATGGATACAGACACCTTTTGAGGTAACATATCGGTCTACCTCAGCTTTAGTCAATCCAAGGAGGTCCCTGAATTTATTCTTCTACCCTTGGGAGTTAAGGGGTATAACTGGAGCATTTTCTAGGTTCCATCCTCCAATGGAAGCTATTTCTTCAGTTAAAGGACAAATATTGCCTCCAGGAAAGGCAAATACATGTAAATCCGGGTCTCAATATTCAAGACAAGCATCTAGGAAGGGCCTTGCAACTTTCACCAATTTTAAGCTCAAGATTGTCCCTAGATTGTAGGCACCCATGTCATGTTTCTCAACATGGGTGATCTCATTTGCCCATTCTTTGCGACGGTTTTCAAAGGCATCCATTATATTGAAATATGTTTGAGATTAGAGAATTTTTATGTGAGAGTCGGATTATTGAAGGAAGAGTTGTGTGAATAAAACTTTCAACCGAGCTCGCTATATATACTATTCGTCTTTTCCAAATTTTAACCGGGGTCTGATCAGCCCAGGAAACGACGCATCAACAGCTGCGCCCTTTCGAAGAATCACAGCTCTTGCTGCGCCTCTTCCTCAAGCTCTTTCTTAGGATTTCCAGCTCTTGCACCTTCCTACTTCATGTTCGTCTATGATTTCTTATTCCTATAGGATATGGGTTTGGCAAATATGCAGAGTTACCAAGGTTTTTTGGATGTCCTAATCCTTACTGGGTTCGGTTTTCTAGACGATAATCGACATTTTGGCCAATTACGCACACTTATTCATTTTCTTTTCTTTTCTTTTTTAGGAAAATCATTTCGTTTCCCTTTTTCTAAACTTATATATTTCTTTTCATTTCTTTTTTAGGGGGTAACCCTCCCCATTGTCGGTCATATTTTCACATTTTACATTTTCATACATTTTTTCGCATTTTGTCATATTCAGGCACTTATTTCGTGCTAGTTTAGGCTATCGATGCGTCACATGTAAAATGTTTGAGTATATTATTTGCTATATAATACATGTAATTTATGTGAATTCTATGTAAATTCCGGCAGCATGACGACGGAAACCGTCAGCTACCAAACCCGTCTTTAAGCTAACCTGCAGGAACAGAAGATATCTTCCAGCAAAGGCACTCAGGCAATAGAAGATAGCTAACCAAACCTCTCGAGACGCCGATGTCTCCACGAGAGACTCTACCAGCCCACGCTCCAAGGCTCTCTGCAAAAGAAATTCCTCATTTCAGTCAGTCATTTCATTTCAAAAATACAAAATGAAACAGTAAATGAAAAGGGAATGATAGATTCCTACCTTTCGGTCCCGACCACCTACGAGTGCCTCAACGGTTGTAGCCCGCAACCGGTTGGCCACCCTCCAAAGCGCAACATGCCGAGACGGGGCCATCTACATTAAAAAATGAATAAAAGTTAATACAAATGCATTCCTAGACAACAAAGATGGTCATGGGTTGGAAGTTCACCCTCCTCACGAGGTGCTTTCACTCCTCCAAACCAGCAGCGGTCACCGTCGCGCTGAACTCACGAAGGTCTGAGACTGTTGTCGAGCCAGACGCGTCCGTGTACTCGATCACCTCGGGGTAAGCTGAGGGCTTGACGCCCGCCACCTCGATCTCCTGCAAAGATCGAATGGTTCATCAACAAGTAGTTTGTCATTTCTCAAAATTCAATATAACAAGAAGCAAGCAATGCTTACCACAATCGGCCAGTATACCAATCTCTGGCGAACAAACCCTGGGTAATCCTCGCCAGGAAGAAGGAGGGCATCCCCACTCACACCAACCAAGTCAGCCTCTCTCTCAGCGTCTGAAGGCTCCCAAAACATCGACCCTGGAGGATCGATGGGGACCGTGAAAGCATCACGAGAGCACTGCCAAGTCAAACGCTCGCCCTATTACCACACGGGTCCTATGGGACTCCTCATCAACAACCGACTCGAGCTCCTAGGACGTAGGACCTCAGCCACCAAAGCTGGTGCATCCGGGTAGTCAACCCAAGGCCTCGGAACCCACTAAGACAAAGAAATGAAATGGTTATTCCTATGATCAGTTCTAAACAAAGAAATGAAAGGGTCATTCTTATGATCCAACTCTAGATGATGATAAGACGAGGAATCATTCCTTATGATCTTTCTCCAAAATGAAAGACAAAAAAGAAAGCATTCGAAGGTACTTACGTTCTCCATCTTTAGGGCATTCACGCCCCTCCTGCTGACATCATAAAAAGAACAATGGCTCTTCTTACAGCACACCACCCAGTCCCTCAAAACTGGGTACACGCTCGGCGCAGGCTCCGTCCTCTTGGGCGCGAAGCCCGAAAAGTAGGAGTACACTTACGCCTGCAAAAAACGTAATAACAATATAATTGTCCAAATCAAATATTGATCTTTTAATCAAAAAAAGATTATTGATCTCTCAATAAGGTTCAAAAGAAGGTTCATACCTCCGGCAAGAGTCCATGATCGACTGTAGCAGGAGAAGTCCCCTTCTTAATCAGCTCCGGCCTAACCATGGCCCTCATATAGCGAGTAAGGACCGCAAAGCCGGGAGTAACCCAGTCCCAGCGACCTAGGATACTCAAGTCAGAAAGGAAAAGAAAAAGCTTCGTCGACAGCCTCTCCCCCTTGTCTCCGAAGTAAATCGAAGACAAGAACCACCTCAACCAGAGCCGAGCCTTCTACTCAGCAGTAGAAGGAGGAGGAGCCACCATCTCTCCACCTATCCTCACTCTCGTCGGAGTCCTACCCGCAAAGTAATCTCTATCGTAAGAGCTCGGGGCCAACGCAGGTAGAGCGGCCACCCCTGTTGGCAGGTTCCAGCCTATCAACTGGCTTGCCTCTTCCGAGTCAACCGTCATGGCCGCCGACGGCCACTCCAAGTTCTCCTCTCCACACGGTAAACCAGAAATCATGCCGTAATCCTCCAAGGTGACTCCGACCTCCCCAAAAGGCATATGGAAGGTCGAAGTCGTATCCCAGTAACGATCTAAGAAGGCCCGAATCAGGCAAAGGTTAGCTCGAATCAGGCAAAGGTTAGCCCGAATCTTCATCGCCCTGATCGACCTCCAAGCTCGGACCAACTCTCCGAAGGCTCCTCCCCGAATGAGGGCCTTATCTTCCTCGGTCAACTTCTCATAGGCCTCCATCATGGTCGTGTTGCCGTAAAAGGACCTCATGTTCCCGACTTCCTGCAATTTGAATCAAGAAAGTCATTTAGCATTTTAGTTTTCAAAAGAAGTGGCAATCGGATATGGAAGATGACAAATCAACACAAAGGCTTACCATGCTCCGTGCCGTCCTATAAGACAGGTGGCTCTCTGCTACCCAAATGAGATGTCTACCATCCCATTTCTCAGCCCACTCAGGTGCGCCCGCCAAATGGCGCCCACCTTATCATGTAGTAATCCTCCTTGGAACCTCATCCTTAGCCGCCCCAGTCTCCTGCACCACCTCGGCTGGTATATCTTCTCCCACACGGGAAGAAGAAGGCTTAGGGTCTATGTCCATAGGATCTCTCCCTGACGTAAAAGGAATGTCACCTGTACATTCCTCAGTGGTTTCAACATATCAACGTTTCAAACGTGTCAAACATTTCAAGCAAATCCTCAGCGGTTTCAAACAATGTCAAGCACATTTTATGACGTTTCAAGTCATTTTCAAGAAGTTGTTTGGTCATCTTTGACCATTCTTTTGAAAACCCGACTACACATGTAGGGTAGGGGTCAACTCAAGTCTAAATTCAAAGCCTAATTATGGGTTTGAGTCAAAAATTCGACAACATTTCGCTATAATAGCGGTTATGCCCTAGAAAAGCGTCCTGCAGAAACCGTCGCAAACTGAAAATCTAATGCTACAAAAAGTTTACCCATTACACAAGGGTTCCAGAACACCAAGTTTCATTCAAAATAAGCTACCCTAAGGGGGTTTTCGAAGCGGTTTTTGAATTACTGAGTATCCGTCTCATTTGTTCAAAATTCAACGAAAACAAAAAACAAGTGCATGGCTATGTTCCTAGCAAGGCCAATTGTTCATTCATAGTGTCAATTTCTACCATACAAAGCTCAAATAGGTGTTAATCCTAATTTTCGAGCTATTTGGGGCAGGAAAACCTAATTTTAAAATCAAAATCAATCAAATATAAGCAATTAAAGCGAGATTGGAACACATACCTCGATTTGTCACGGCTTATGGAGTAATTTGATCAAGATTTCCGCAAGTTTTGTTGAGTTTTGAGAGGATATTTGTGTTTTTATGTTTTCGAATGAATAATAAAACCTTCGTATGATCGCGTCTTTATCAGACAGAGAGAAGCTCGGGAAGGAACGCGGCAATAACTGCGCGTCTCCGAAAGGTCGCAGCTCTTGCTGCGCCCTTACCCCAACAGTGCTTCTCCTAAATTTGAAAGTTGGTTACAAGTTCGTTACTTGTAGGCTCAAGTCTTATGCGCCTCTTCCCCGACTTCTATTTTTCATAATTTGGTTCTTTTTAAAGACCCGTGCCTCGACAAGCCTCAAAACCGTCACATCATCTCAGCACGGACCCACTTTTTTCGGACATACAATCCGTGGGCCCATCTTTTATCATCAAGATATTTTCTCGCCACAACCGAGTAGATTCCCGGAATGATTCGATCCTGACTGAACTTCCATATATCAAGTTTCAACATACGTTTCCCCAAACGAGAGTTTGCTTGAAGACAAGGACATGCCGATTCTCACATGTGAACTTATCCCTAGCGACTAGCGAGCCTCATTACACATCCTATCCCGAGCGGCTGGCGAGCCTCGTTACGCGCCATATTCAGACGACTAGCAAGCCGCACATCGCACCTTATTCCAAACAAGAAGATGCTTAGGTATGACTCATTCTTATGGATGGCGAGCTTTTATACGTAGTCTAATGGACTTTAAACGACCCTCCCCGATGGTCGACAGACCTTAAAATGTTCCCGACGACAGGTCCTTGGTTCAGACCCCTTGAACCGCCTCGCATCGCCATAGTCGTCAGGCTGTAATCCGTGATTGACCTGATGGCTATACCTTGACTTTTTGTAACACCCCCATAACCCGTTATATTTAAAATAGAGTTTTCATGTAAAATTCGGAACATGGATGTGTCACAATTGAACCAATTGTAGTAGAAGTATTTAAATCATGAAATTCAAAGGGGTAAATGTCCACGTGAATTAAAAACCAAAGAGTAAAATCCGATTACAACCAAATCCAAATGTTTTGTGGTGATGGAGGCAGTTGTTATACGCTCCTAGAGGCAGTTGTTATACGCTCCATTGTGATCACCCACCTAGCGGGGGAGGATTGTGGGTTAGCGGTTATGCTCCCAGGCGCAACGAGGACGTTGTGTTCTTCAAGTGGGGATGATTGTAACACCCCACGTTATTTGAAAAAAAAGGTCAATTGATACGCTTAAATGACTAGTGCTTAAAAGGATTGAAAGTACTACTCATATCAACAAAGTGCACTTTCTTTTCTGGTTATCCATGCAAAAAGAACTCAAACGTTAAGCGTACTTGACCGAGAGTAGTCTTAGGATGGGTGACCTCCTGGGAAGGTTTCCGGGATGCGCATGAGTGAGGCCAAAATGCGCTGGAAAGGACCCATGTTGATCTGTGGGCCATGTACACAGCCTGGGGAGCTACAGTGAGTGACCGCTCCGACCCAGGGTTTGGGGCGGGGTGTTACACTTTTGCCTTGTCCAAGCCTCAGTCAAAGTGGGGGCTCTGTAGATACCTCAGTTCTACACATTCCCTCAACTACCCAGTGATGATTAGGCCGCAGGTTTGATATACGAAACGATTTATGACAGTTAATAAGTTTATCGTCAAGTGATAGCTCAAACACTTGTGTCTACCCCTTGGTCGTCATCTACGTGCCGATACAGTCGTTTTGGCAGTCATTAGAGTATATTTTCTATAAACCGTCTCTTAAAACCGTGTCTGAACGCTCGAGAATATTCCGGATATTCTATTATTTTAAAACTTATCTTTCTTGGTAAAATATATCCGTATTTTATTTTTAGAAAGAATTCAAAATCTACCTCAATTCCATAAAGGAAACACGGAAATCTTTATTTCAAAGTAGGAAACTGCTTAGAAATTGACGCAGCGGGTGCTGCGCCTCTTCCAAGAGTTGCAGTGCCTGCTGCGCCTCTTCCCCAGTTCGCTTTGCTTGTTTCCGAAATATTTTCTAGATATCTTTCCGTGTCCGAGTTATTCCAAAACTCTTCGGATTTCTCCCTATATATGAGCGGTTCGTGCTCACTTTCAAGGCACGCGAGTGTTCCCCCCTTCTCTTCTCTCTTTGCATTCTAGACGTTTCTCTAAGCGTTTTGACATCTACCTGCTTGATCAATCGACCACGTAAGCTCAGATCCTTCTGGGAACCCGTCACGTTTGCATTTGACTGACCAATTTGACCACTACACTTAATCAATCATTCAATGGATCTTTTTAATCTCCTTACGAGGGCACTTTATTTACATTCGAGTCGAGCTATCACTAAAACGCAACTTAGTTAATCTCGTTTCGTCAACATGTAAGTCCGAGGGTGTAATAATCCTATCTTTTGTATTTTATTTTGTACTTTATTTTATTCATGTAAGATTCATGTCGGATTTATATCAAACCTTTTCAAAGCCTCTTTTTTAATAGTCTTATTTAAATCACCCTTTTCATAATTTGTCTTAGATCCCTAATAATTCCATATTAGCGGGTTTTGACATCTTTAGATCAAGTTTGTGTCTTTAGAAGTTAGATCTGTTCATGTCTAGTCTTTGAATTTGTCTTTGATATAATTTAGTGTAAATTAATTAATTAAACCACTTTCACTCGACTTATAGATCGGTAATAAACCATAAAATCACCAATGAACACTAACTGATCGCGATTCTGGCTTCACATTCAGAACCCACCTCTAGAACGGACGCACTAGGTGATGTGCCTCTTCCAGCGGATGCATCACCTGTTCTGGGTTGGATTCTGTCTCTGATTTTCCTTTGTCGTTGCGACGTAGTTTAATTATGTATTTAATCGACTATTAACCTAATATCGCTGCTAATCCGTCTTTTAATCTAATTCTTTTCCTTTTCTTTAAATCTTTCTTTGGACATATTTCCGACATAGATTCCGAGATCCGTTGTAATCCTTGTAATTCTTTTGTAATTTTATCTACTCATTAATCATTGTATTGTATGGTTTAATTGTCTTCTCACATGCAATCAATCTAATTCCTATTTCGACTCAATTGATTGCTAAACTTTATGTTCAACCGACATAGTTTAATTCACATGCCAGGATTAAATTGTGGATGTTGCATTGCATGCATATAACTGACTACATATCGAGTACATAAGAGTTTCCCTTATCATTAGTAGGGGCCGCTATCGATGCGGGCGGGATTAGGTGTTCGATTAAAGAGTTTCCTAATACGTACCCTCACCCCTCATCCCTTACTCTAGATCTCTATGAACATCCGTGTTCATAGTGTTCATGTCATTACTTTGTGTCTTGACATGGCATAAAATATTCGAACGGTTCAACTTCCCACAAAAGTTGGCGGCGACTCCACAAATGCGTATCACTACGCTTGTCCCTCGTTTCTCCATCTGTGGTTCCTCGTGCACCACAGTTTGGAAAGGATCGTGTGTAACACAGTAATAGACAGTTAAATTCATCATGGGTTGCAAAACAGTTGCTTGAGGTGTTCAAGGCAAGACCCCTTTGGCCTACTTCTGAGATAATAGATATAATTAGAAGGGCATACAAGGTGATAGTGAAGAAAGGATATGCCTATAACGTAAATACTTCATGAGTCTTTGAGAGACCATTATACCAGAATAGGGAGTTACATGGCTAATCTTAAACAAGAGTACCCAATAGTTATTTCACTTTAAGCACAACTCCAAGAAATGTGAGCTCAATACCTGTCTTTCAAAAACTATTTTTACTCTTTGATGCCCTCAAACAAGGGTGGCTTGATGGTTGTAGGAGGTTAATATGTGTTGATGCATTTGAAAGTCCTAGACCTCTAATTAGACTCCTCTAATTAGTTCATTAAATTATATTAACTTAATGATTTAGGATCTAGTTATCATGCATGCAAATATAAAAGCATAAAAGAAAAGATAAGACGAAAACTTCCTTACATTGGGAATTTTCGGTTCAATATGGGCACAATAAGAACTCCTTCTTATTGTTCTTGAGCATGAAATTAATAGATGATCCTACATTAAACAACCTCCAAAGTAGAAGGTCTCCTTCTAGTTGCACCCAAGATTAAACCCAAATAATCTTACCTTATTATTAACTAGATAATAAGTAAGACAAAATACTACTAATATTATTGTATTACTACACTAGTAATATGTAGAGAATATTAGTGTATAAGAGAGTTTAGAGAGAAGTTGGAGGTTTTTAGAAAGAAGAAGAAAATAAGCATAAAATCAAGTGTTTTGAAAATGAACAACAAGTGCCCATTATATGGCACTATGGCCAGCACCCACAAGCCCCAAAAATGGGTGATTTTCTTCTTATTTTATTCACATGCATAATGGTAGTGTATGGGATTGTATAATGATAATGATCATGTGTCATACATGTCATAACATAAGGTGGAGTGTAGGATTAGATGAGAACAATCATCATTGATCTTCACTAGTACTATATCCGGCCTCCACTAGCAAAATGTGGTCTATTTTGATTTTTGATATTTGTCCCACAAATACTTATAATCATATGTTTAATTATCTTGTATAATTAAGTGTTAATTTGATCATATAACAATTATATGACTTAAAATAATGAACAATATGTACTTAACTTTTAAGTGATATTTTACTATTATATCAATATATAATGGATCCCACAATGCCCAGTTAATTTATTTTACAACTCCTTGTAAATATAATTAACTAATTACCTCTACCTCAAAATATATGCATAACCTCAACTAATTTAATGAATTAACGATTAATCATTAAATTAAATCTTATTTAATCGTATTAAAATAAGACGTAAAATTTATTCAGTCAGTTATCGTATAATTGACTAATAAACTTTAAGTGTAATGAGTTCGCAACTCAATTTCCAATAAATAACTCTCGTAACTAATCGTACATATCAAATATATGTAATGCTCTAATTAAACTGTATCATATACAAATAATTAGTATTCTATTTGGATCTCATCCTATAGGTGTGACCTAAACGGATCAGTTGATTACCGCCGTCATACGACAATAACGTCAAACTCTAGTCAGCCAAGCGTTACCGATTTACGTTAATCAACTGACGTGAAGTATCAAAATATACTAATCATGCCACGTATATTCCAAATGAGAATTATTATATAAATGCACTATTGTGGAGGACACTTACTCCAACAACATTGTCTTGAAAACCTTCCTAGGGGGGCAGTTGATAAGTGCAATAGGAAGGGATGAGAATGATTAGAAGTTTCCATTGGCATGGGCAGTGGTGGAGAGTGAAAACAACGATAGTTATTAATGATTTTGTAAGGATTTTAAGAAAGCAACGGGTGAGGAAGATGGGGAAGGTTGGACCATAATATCTGATGAACAACAGGTTAATTTTTCTTCAACTAACTTTGTTTATGAAGTCGCCTTCTAAAAGTAGAGTAGAACATAATTTCTCTGTTTTTAATTTATCTCTTCTTAATGTGGACCATAATATCCATGGTGGCAAAGGCGTTCCCTAGAGTTGAACATAGGAGGTGTGACATGCATATGTTTGCCAATTGGCACAATTCATACAAGGGAGATGAGACGAAGATGCTCTTCTGGAATGCCACAAAGGCCTATAACCAGGCTGATTTTAATTATGCAATTACAGCTCTAAGGGAATTTGATCCAAGAGCCGCTGATGCTTTCCCATTAGCTAACCCAAATCTTTTCTGTAGAGCATTCATCAGCACATTGACAGTAAACAATGTCATTGTAAATAACATGGTTGAAACCTTCAATGCATAATAATCAATGCTAGGGAAAAGCATTTGATTTATATGTTGGAGGACATAAGAACATTTTTGATGCAAAGGATGACAACCAAGAAGAAGGAGATGAAGGAGTCAAAGAATAAGGTATGTCCTAATATTCAAAACAAGCTGGAGAAGGAAAAAGAGAAAGCTGCCCGATGTACTACCCTACTATCTAACCATACAAAGTACCAACTCAAGGATGGGATTGATGAAGTTGTAGTTGTAATACCCGACATTTTAGGGACCTTTGACCAGCCTTTGACCAATCCATAAGATGATATTTAGGGGAATCTGTACTCTTCAGCCGAGAGTACTCGACCTAGTAGACCATACTCGGTCGAGTGATGGTGACAATCGACCGAGTGCATCTTACTCGACCGAGTGCCCCCTTACTCGGTCGAGTGTGACAGAGTCAGGCCGCGAATAATAAATATCGAGAACCTATTACGTTAATCATTATTTCTTCAAAACATTTCCTTCTGTCTCTAAACCTAAACCTAATCCCTTCTTATATCCCCAAACCCTACCACCCTTTGAGACTACCACCTGGGGAATCACCGTGGGAGCCTAGCGGCAAGCGTGCTCGTCTCACCTTAGAAGATAACTAGCCTGACCAAGTACGTACCTTCTTTATGGTTTTTGTTTACTCTAGTGACCGTAGTTGTAATAGGGATCGTGTTACTATTTTAGATCCGGGTTGGTGATCTTATATGTGTAAGTACGTGTTGGTGTTGCATCGGATTTGGACTATGCGCAGAAACGCTAAAGGTAGGATTTCCTACTCAGTATTTTATATGTTAATCTTTGTCATGGGATGTGACTTATTGATGATGGTTATTATTGTGATGATGATGATGATGGTTATTGTTGTGATGATAATTGTGGCTACTATGGTGATGATGATGGTGTTTGGAGTTGGAATTGGAACTCTGATACTTAGTTACTATTTTGGTGATCCACTGGGAGACGGATCACACCCCGAGTTTGCCTCTCGTAGCTCTCTCGCTGCGAGGGGGATGTGCACATTAATGTTCCGGGAATCTCGCTGCGGTGAGATGGAATTTTGATGTCCAGTGCTGCAGTCTGGAATCAATAGGTGGTTTGCAGGTCAGGGTGGTAGCCTGATGCTGTTGAGGTGACCGTTGCGGTGGGCCTCCAGTTTCTATCACTTTAATGATTACTCATGTTCTATTGTAAATTGATTGGCATATGTTATTAATGGCCCCTTCGTTGTTGAAACTGTGATGATCCATTGGGGATGAGGAGCAGATTGATTACAGGTCTATGTTCGTGATAATTTGGGATTGCTGGGATGCGATGAGTCAATGACCATGTTTACTGCTGTGAAGTCTAGAGTTTATGAGATGAGTCGTTGTACTTAATTATGTTTGAATAGTATTGTAGTTAAGACTAAAGTAACATTATATATATAAGTCTGTTTCGTTATTGTCTCACGATGTTCACTTCCACGGGCAACCGAGATGGTAGCGCCCTTGTTTAGTAAAGAAGGTCTTGCCGAAGGCTCCTTGGGAAGTGGGGGTGTTACAAAGTGGTATCAGAGTGACAATTTTGAAACTTAAATCCAATGAAACCAATGAATATAGATGTGTTGAATAAAATGAAATCGGTTAATGTGTGTTATGGGCCCCTATGTTGATATTGGGTGGGAATGCTCCCTCATTCCGAGAACCCGGCCCTAACATGCTTAAGCCGGAAACACCGTAAATGGGTAGGAAATGGTAGTGAAGTGTCTATGTGGTATAATTGATGTGTAAGCATGCGTGGATCTATACGTCATGAGTGTAAGTATGTGGGTGACGAGATGAATGTGGATTGATTGAACTGATGTATAACCATGTGTATGAGATGTTTTGTCGTGAGAAATTTAGTGTGACATATTATTGAAGTAAAGTACAAATACCAAATACTCATGAGCAATAAGTATGTGATATAAATGTAATGAGATTAGCCTTGGTTAAATCGTATGGTCGTGTTAATAGTTGTGTTATGCTATATGCGGGTAAAAATTAATTGAAGCTATTAATATGCGAGAATTGTTGTAATAGGATCTAGCGAAATGATGACTAATGCGCGACGAGCTCGGGAATTCCGCCCTGAAATCCGAGCGGTATTGCTGATGTTTAGGGACGATAATCGATTTCAACCTAAAATTTTGTGTTTTTAAATGCTTTGGGTTGACGTCAGGATACTCGACCGAGTACTTGAGGTACCCGACCGAGTATAGTTGACTCGACCGAGTGCCTGATTTGAAGGAAAGTAATTTCTTTTCAGACTAGACACTCAACCAAATGCAAGGGACACTCGACTGAGTAGCATGTACTCGACCCAGTACAGTCGGTACTCGACCGAGGGCCCCAAATATACATGGTTCTGCGCTTTCGAATATGAAACCCTATATTCCCTTTTCCTTTCCCTATTTCGACACAACTACAACTTCGTTCAACATAAAACCTCTCTTAGCTCCTTTTCACTATAACAAACCTAGATTTACTTTCACTACCTTCCGGGTCGTCTTCTTTGATAGTCTTGTACTTCCATCTTTCGCTCAATTCAATCACGGTAAACTTTTGTTTTTCTTCCTCTTTTGTAAAGAAGAGGCAGTGGGTTAGTGGAGTTAGTGAATCCTCATATTCCTTCTTGAGTTCCTTCATGTTGTTGTTTAATAGTTAGAAATCCATAGTACCATTGGTTTAATTGATGGAATGGTATAAATTGTTTCCCAAAATCGGTAGTTGTCCCACTCTATATGCTAGAGTTGTGGAAAATCCAAAAATTCGTATCAAAGCTTGTTCATGGTGTTATCAATTTCGATTTTACATCCCTCTCACCTTTTAAAATTTCTTCTTTTCGGGTTTTGAATGATACAGAGATCGTCGTAAACTGAACTCCCAAGTTCAAATTTTGAAATTTCTTAAAGACTCTTGTTTATAATGAATGCGGGAAAATTTTGTGAATCGAAATTTGTAGATGCCAAGAGCCAGAGCCGCACCAAGCAAGAGGACATGTTCCGAAACCGCGACCGAGATAGAGGAATCTAGCCAACCAGTGGGTGTACCCATAATCACCGAGTACCCGAGTGTCCAATTCCGCGACTTCGGCGAGAGGAATGCCTTTTAGGCTTTGATGGTGTACCCATTGAAGCCGACAAGATGTGTAGAATGGGATATTTTGAGAACCTTGGGGATTGAAAGTGATGTGAGTGATATCTTTGAAATTATCGGAATGGATGGGTTTTATAGGCTTAAGAAGAAATCTTATGGGTTTTTGACTTTGGAGTTCTTGAGCTCCTACGAGTACGATGTGGATGGTAGGACAGTTAGTTTTTGTATGATGAATATTGAATGCCATTTGACCCTCGATTAGTTTGCCGAGCACCTAGAATTAGAAAACGCTGATGAGGACAATATTGAGACCATAGGTTCGGCGTTAGGGTTGACTACTTACTTTCCTTACTTTATCGGTCGACCCTTGTTGCATGTGAGCTCGTTGTTAATCAACGATGTCCAACACCCTACTTTGAGACTATTCTTAAGGATGTTAACTTGTCTATTGTATAGGAGGAATGATGTTAGTAAGCTCAATTCTAATGAAGTATTTTTGTTGGTGTCCTACCTGAACCCGAGGCGGGAGAAACAAGTTTATTATAGTTCTCCCGCCATTGTCTGTGCTAGCTTAGCACAGATGACCACCCTGAGGACCAGCACCGTAACCTTAGTTGCGGTGCAATCGTGACTCTCTTGGCCCAGAAAGTGACCGACTTCACTCCCGCTGAGGAATTCCCTGCCTTGTTTGAGGGTGTTCCCCTTATTAATGTGGAATATCTTATGCGCCTTAAGTGGCTGAGAGAGCTAGATTGGGGAGTGTATGGCTGAAGAGTTAGGGGGAGGTTGTGGTTGACCTTACCTTTTGAGGATGGCCTGCCTGTGACGGATCACTTAGCAAGGGCTGACCCAGAACTGCCAGTATTACCCCACCAGACCTACACCATTCCCGACCACCTCTTGGAGAAGACGTCCGAATCGGTGATGGCCGCCCGTAAGAGGAGAGCACCCTTACCTACTCGTGAGGCCCGACCTGTGAGAGAGGAAGCGGTGGAGCAGCCGTATATCCATCAGGAGCAGGTCCATCAGTAGCCCTATTACCAGTACCCGCACTATCCTATCGTGCATGACCCACGTATGCCGGTGAGCGAGCTGCCAGAGCGTCTATCAAACGCTTTGGTATTAAGGAACATGCATGAGATGGCTCACCTGCAGGGTATGGGGACTAGTCTTGCCCAGCCAGCTTGGTGGAGTGGGGTTGGTAACGACCATGGGGTGTTTCACTGCTACGGGGTGAACTAGAAGGACTGGGGACCTCTATCAGCCATGGATATGGATGTCTTACCGGGCCATGGGGTGCCCAATTTGGTACACCGAACCCCGCAAGGTATTGAGGCTATGGAGGAGTGGATGCACCGGGTCGTAATGATGGTGATAAAACCTCGGGAGCCGCCAATGACGAGCATATGGATGAATATTGGGAGCCGTGAGCATCAGCTAGAACCCATGATTATGCATTCCTTTCATGGTGGTTATTGTGAACTTGTTAGTGTTTGGACAATTTATTTTAAATGTGTAATCGACCATAAGACCAAGACTCACTTCGATATTTATGTTAGCAGTAGTTAGTAGATGAGAACGTCATGATGAGACGTGAATTAAACTTGGTCTAGACCGTATTGCATTGGTATTAGTATTGTTTGCTTGTGAAATTAGCAAGTGAATAGAATGTTGACGTATGTGGCTGCCAGTTGTACTTGGCCGAGTGGCAAGTGGTACTCGACCGAGTACGTCTTACTCGATCGAGTACATCAGAACACTCGATCGAGTACATCAAAACACTCGGTCGAGTGTGACTAGGTCAGTAGCTGATGTATTGGGACAATATTGTGCACTTGACCGAGTTCAGTCCACTCGACTGAGTACTTAGTACTCGACCGAGTGAACAACACTTGACCGAGTCTGACCTCAGGAATTCGCAAACATTCGGTTTTGCTTGATTGATATTCATTGTTCTGTGAATTTCGTAACTTTAACATGTCTACATGGGAATTGTCTAATAATATGAATTTACAAAGTGAGTAGCGATACTTTACTTATTAATTTGTAAGAGATTCAACGGTTTTAATTATTAACACCTTATACACGATCATATCTTCTGTGGTAAGCTATCGTTATTACAAGTTGTGACAACTTATCATGCTATCGCTATGGGTAATAACATATTTGTTGTGGTGCGAAGTCATATAATGTGTTCTATTAGTAAATTGTCAAAATATACTGCCGACGTTACATGAGATCCAGTTAAGTGTTACTATGTAACCATCCTTGATATTGCGCTTAACTTGTATGCGAGAGTCCGGTTTCGTTTCACGAGGATAGAATTTGAACTATTTGACAATTTATACATGATTGAGTTGTACAATAATGGTAAATAATAGGTGCTCATTGATTGAATCTACATGTGATTGCATGTCGACATAAAGCAGGGGATTGAGCGGAATCATAGGGGAATAATGGTTAGTCGTTTCTAACTGTGGGTGAAATTTGTGTGGCAATTGTATGTGAGTTTTAAATCTACTGATTGTAATATTTGAGTTATGGGAGTCCTTGTATCAAATGCTATAAAATTGTTTACGAGAAATTATATGTTTTAACTACTGGTGCGTGCTTATGCAATATTGTTATTATTTACTTCATGATGTTGACAGCTTACATGGTGGTTAAGTGTATTCAGTTCACAAAAGGGGGATTTAACTTTGGGGACGAAGTTCTTTTAAGAGGGGTAGATAATAATGCGAATTCTTTAATAACATCAAAATAGTATGAATTAAATGTATGAAAATTAGGCATATTGTGAATGTTTGAGGCTATGTGTGAGTACGTATATGTGTATGATTGTTGGAATGGCGACAATGTGTGTAGGATGGTATGTGATGGTATGTATGGTGGTTACGATAATATATTAGTACGTGTAGGAGACGGATATCGTGTGTTTGTGTGACAGTATGAAACTAAGTGGTAATACTTTGTTGCGACCGACGTGTGATGATATGAGACGGACAGAGTGCTGTGGGTGATGATTGGTTGTAACTTGTCGTGACTTGTGTGGGTGTCATCGTTGTAGGAATGGGTGAACTTCCAGGACGAAGTTCCTTTTAAGGAGGGAAGACTGTAATACCCGACATTTTAGGGACCTTTGGCAGCCTTTGACCTTACGGAACTATCCATAGGATGGTATTTGGTGGAATCTGTACTCTTCATCAGAGAGTACTCGACCTAGTAGACCATACCCAGTGACCGAGTGCAGCTTACTCGGCCGAGTGCCCCCTTACTCGGTCGAGTGTGACGGAGCCAGCCCGCGAATAATAAATATCGGAATGCTATTACGTTAACATTATTTCATCAAAACATTTCCTTCTCTTTCTAAACCTAAACCTAATCCCTCCATATATCTCAAAACCCTACCACCCTATGAGACTACCACCTGGGGAATCACCGTGGGAGCCTAACGGCAAGCGTGACCGCCTCATCTTAGAAGATAACTAGCCTGACCAAGTAAGTACCTTCTTTATGGTTGTTGTTGACTCTAGTGACCATAGTTGTAATAGGGACCGTGTTACTATTGTAAGTCCGGGTTGGAGATCTTATATGTGTAAGTACGTGTTGGTGTTGCATCAGATCTGGACTATGCGCGGGAACGCTTAAGGTAGGATTTCCTACTCAGTATTTTATATGTTAATCTTTGTCATGGGATGTGTGATTTATTGATGATGATGATGATGTTTATTGTTATGATGATGATGATGGTTATTGTTATGATAATAATTGTGGTTACTACGGTGATGATGATGGTGTTTGGAGTTGGAATTGGAATTGTGATACTTGGTTACTGTTTTGGTGATCCGCCGGGAGACGGATCACACCCCGAGTTTGCCTCTTGTAGCTCTCCCGCAGCGAGGGGGTGTGCACATTAATGTTCAGGGAATCTCGCTGCGGTGAGATGGAATTTCGATGTCCAGTGTTGCGGTCTGGAATCCATAGGTGGTTTGCAGGTCAGGGTGGTAGCCTGATGCTGCTGAGGTGACCGATGTGACGGGCCTCCGGTTTCTGTCACTTTGATGATTACTCGTATTCTATTGTAAATTGATTGGTAGATGTTGTTACTGACCCATTTGTTGTCGACACTGTGATAATCCATTGGGGGATGGGGAGCATATTGATTACATGTCTATGTTCGTGATAATTTGGGATAGCTGGGATGCGATAAGTCGATGACCATGTTTACTGCTTCGGAGTCTAGAGTTTATGAGATGATTCGGGGACTTAATTATGTTTGAATAGTATTGTAATCAAGACTAAAGTAACATTATATATATAAGTCTGTTTCGTTATTGTCTCATGATGTTCACTCCTCGGGTAACCGAGATGGTAGCGCCCTTGTTTACCAAGGAAGGTCTTGCCGAAGGCTCCTTGGAATGTGGAGGTGTTACAGTTGTGGATCTCTAGGCTAAGACAAGTACATGTAGGAAGTGTGATTGTACTGGGATCCCTTGTCACCATGTTGTAGCTGCCATATTTAACACATATGTTCTTGCAAAAGATTTTGTGCATCTCATATACAACAGGGATAATCACCTTAGAGCTTATAACTCGTCAATTGCCTCATGTCTAGGGTTGAGCAAAACCGGGTAACCGAACCGGTTTAGCAAACCGGTTTGGTTACCCGGTTTTAAAAACCTTATATTTTGAAACCGAAAACGGACCGGTTTTAATTCGGTACACCTGTTTTTTGCATTTTTCAAACCGGATCCGAAAACCGGTTTTCAAACCCGGTTTCAGAAGGAGTTCTTCAGCTTTAAAAGCCCCTTAACTCTTCAAATGTTCATACTCTAACTTATCCAGACATCTTCATACAAAACAAAATAAGAAAGTAACTTACCCATGCTAATCTTTATACATATTAAAGTCCTAAAACATCTAATTTAATTTATAATTTTACAATTCAACCAAAAGTTAACAAATTACAACTTTAAATTACATTACAACTTTAAATCCCAAATAAATTAAGAAGCTTGCATCTTTCATATTGACAGTATAACTAAATAAATGAACAAATCTACAAGCAAAATTGAAGTAGACGAGAAAAGCAACAAAAAATGTATAAATGAAGAAGACAAACCATGATGAACAAAGAAGTACAACATTCTTTTATGTAATCTTTGAATTTGATGGACAAATATTACAAAATATTGTTGATTTCTGTTTTAAGGGAGCAAACTAGAGAGAGGCAGAGAGGTAATAAGAAATTATGGTTCTTTTTGTTTTGAGAGAATGAGGGTGATGCGGCGTTGTGAGTGAATGAGGTCTTTGTATATTTTTTTTTTCAAAAAGTTAATCCGATTTTAAAACCGGGGTCCTGTTTTGTATATTTAAGACCCGAATTTGATCCGCTATTCCTCTTAAAAATTCGGTTCGGGTACCGGAACCGTAAAAAACCCGAATTTTCGGACCCCTTATATCGGATTTCGGTTTAAAAAAGCGGATCGGATTTTTTCGCTCTGCCCTGCTCATGTCCAGGGGAAAGGCATTGTCCAACCGTTGAAATGCCAATGATTCCCCCCACCAATAAAGGTTGGGCATGGTCGTTTAAGGAAGAAAAGAAGAAGAGATCCACATGAAGATACAAAGAAAGGAGGAAAACTGGCCAAACATAGGCTTGAGATGACTTGTTCTATATGTAAGTCAAAGGAACACAACAACAAAAATATCCTCAAAAGGATAGAGTACAGCCACCACCTCCGAAGAGGAAGACCCAAGACATCAACTGTGGGAAGTAGGGAAGAGGTGGGATCTACCTCACAAAATCACCATGAAGCTACATTTATACCAAACAGGCTAGGGGGAGAGTTAAAAGAAGAGGTGGTGCAAGAAGCGGTGCAAGAGGTGGTGCAAGAGGCGGTGCAAGGGTAATATGAAGTCAATTTGTTTAGTATATGTTACATCATTTACTAATGAACAAGTCAGTTTTGTTAGTTTTTTTTTTACTATGTTTCTTGAACTTGCGGCACCACAAGGCTTAGGAGTCTTAACAGATGCCAATGCATTCACAAATGTACCAGGAAGTGTGACTAGTCCTAGAAGGATAATACAAGTTGGTGAAGGGAACAGTCAGCCTACAACACAAGTATCAACAAATCAAGTATGAAGACATTGACAGTTGATAGTGGTCTAAATAGATGTATTTTAGTTTAGATATCTTTGAACAAGTAAGAACATTAATGTTTCTGTTTTGAACAAGTAGCAACAAGTATTTTGAATGTCTTGGATGTATTTTGAACAAGTAGCAGCAAGTATTTTAAACAAGTCATTGTATTGTGAACAAGAAAGTTAAAGGGAAGCTTATTAATAGAAGCATGGCTTTGTTGAAAAAAATTTCTTTAACATTCATTCAATTACAAATTCTTTTAAACACTATTCATTAACATCAACCAAATTGCAAAAAAATAATCAGGACATCAGTAATCCAATAATTGCTAATTTCTCCCCTAAACTATGTTTGTTGATTTCAATTCTTGTTTCCTTCAATTCTTCTTTCAACATTTCATTTTTCAACTTCAGTTTTTGAATCTTCTTTTCTAACATTGTAGTCGTCTCCACCAAATTAATTTGCATAGCTCTCTTCACCTTCATATTGCAACAATACTTCATCTTCCAACTTAAATAAACCACAACCATGGTTATACAATATTGAATAGACCAAAATTAATCATTTACTTTCACGATCACATTTTTAAATGAAATATAAATTGACATAAGAAACTGAATTCAGGAACTTATCGACCACAATGAACAACAACCATAGAACCTCTTACCCATATGAACTCCCTTCTTCTCCACCCTTAACACCGCATGTAGTTGGTGTTTGCATAAAATTTGATTACTGCTTAAAATTGATGAATATGAAGAAGACAACAACCCATTTTTCATTTTCGCTAAACTGGAAAATATAATGAATGATTGAATTTGAAACAAATAAATTAAAGCTCAAAAAATAAAGAAAGAAGAAAATAGGAATTTACATGGTGTTAGATTAGAAAAATATGAAGAAAGAAGGTAAGAAGAAGAAATAATAAAAAAGATAAGGAAGGTTACCTGCATTTATAAAGAGGTAACAGTCTGAGTAACTGTTGCAACGAACAACAACCACGAACAACGACGAACAAAAGGATATTTGACGGACCTAGACCTATAGATCGTTCAATGGTATCAATTTTGCAAGGCCTATTGCTAGTTGATCGAGTTAATGTCTGAAACGCGTCAAACAAGAACTAGACTTGGATCGAAAACTCGTCCAACCGAATAACACAATTGCAACAGCAAAAATAGGGTTTTTCTTATCATCGTTGAATGAATAAAAACTGAGTACAAGAGGCCTATTTATAGGTAAATAGAACCGACCTATACCCTTGGTTTGCGTTTTGTAGTTCGAACTCAAATATGCGAAATACCCTTGGTTTGCGTGACTAGTTGTAGCGCTCATATCTTTGACATTCGTCACAACCTCATCATCTTTATTTGAGCTCATTATTTTTGGATCATCCCCTCTCCTTTTAAAGAGAATTGACCTCAATTCTTGTAACATTATTCCGCCTGGGTAAAAAATGAACAATACAAACAAGGAAGCGATTAAGATATCGTTTCCAAACATCCATCTTGAAAACATACTCACGCCATCTTCATCTTATATATTCTTATTATTCTTTACTCTTAACTTTCGAATTCCTTTGTGCCATATCAACTTGTGCTTTCTACCCTTCCTCCCTCCATGCACAAGCCAAGATAAATCATCACGAATTCTATTGTCAAATAAGCAATGTAAACAAGATGAACTCCTCATAGTTGTAGCGCTCCTTTTCACTTGAAACACATTTAAACAACAATCTTAACGAGTCTGAAACTCGTTCACACCGAATATATTCTTGGTTGGCTGAATAAATCTCCCGATTTCATGGTCATAATTGAAATAAAAACATAGCTCATTGATGTAAGCACTAAACACTTCCTCATCTTCATATTCGTTGAAAATTGGAGGCAATGTTAGATCAAATTGAACACTCTCTTCATAGGTGTTTTCAAACAATAACACTTGTAACATGTTTTTTTTCTTCGGGTGAACAAGAGTTTTTTTTTTATTCTCGGATGAAGAGTGCATGGCGTGAACAGTAAATTTTTTTCTTTTTACTTCACGCCTTGAATATCAATTGACTAGAACCGTGCTCCTGAGATGAGTAATCAAAACCGATTAACCCTCAAACTATCTCGCTTGAGTTTAACCCTTGAACTCCAATCTCAATTAGAAATTCAACTAATAACTTGGCTTTGACACGCCTAGGACCCTCTAGATTGAGGGAAATCAAGAGTCGAAGCTCTGATACCAGTTACGATATGAAAATTTGCGGAAGCGGTTTATAAGAATAAAGAACAATAGTGAAAAAAGGATATTTGCTTTGAAATCCGTTAAGATCTCAAAACAATGGGATATTTGCGCGAACTAGACTTATAGTTCGAACAATGGTGATTGAATCGCAAGACCTATTGCTATCAATCGTGTTAATGTTTGAAACGCGTCAAACAAGAACATAGTCGGAACGAAACGCGTCGAACCTATATTTACAAAACTTGCAAACACAAAAAGCTTTAACTTTAATTCTTATTCATTCAATGTCTATCTCATAAGCAATACATATGAGCTCTATTTATACTAGCTAATAACCGACCTAGCTGCCTTGTTTCACACACCTAACTCGATTCTAATTGGAAAACTTACCTTATTTTAATCTGACTAGAGTTAGGAAATAAATTAGACTCCTAAATAAACTAGGAAATAAAATACTACTATTAATATTAGGAAAACAAATAATACCGATTTTCGAAAACCCCTTATTCAGCCTAATAATAATAATATTATCTTATTCGATTCCTACTCCGAGTTGAATTAGAACTCTACGAGCCTTGTTGATTTTCAAACTCAAGTAGCATGCAACAGTCCATACGACAGTTACTTCGGCCAATACTGTATTAGTTTTACTGTATTATTTGCAGGACAGTCACAACGACTGTTACTTATAGTGTTTTCTACCTATAGCGACCAATGCTTTGAGATCGAGTACGATTTCCTCAACGACATAATTTGGCTTGGACAATTTCGTATCAACTGACCACCTTATTAATTTAATATCATATCAATAACTTTATATTCAACTCAAAATATATGTATATAAAAAAAATGAGGGAAATGAACCGAGATTTATTCGACTCGTGAACCTTGACCGCCGAACCCAAATACTATGGCGTTTGAGCTGAGATTTAGTGGTCAGGTGCAGGTAAATAGTTATGAGAGCTAGTGTGTTAATTTTGAGGCACCAGTATCAGAACTAAAAGGGTGTTCGAAGTCGTAAACGATGTCAAAAGCGATGAAGTTGGATGAGACCAATATTTGTCGTTGATGTTGGGTTGAGGCGGAACTGCGGCAAGGAGTGAGGAAGAGGAGTGATAGACGGTGTTGGAGAGTTATAGTTTCCGGTGTTTGGTTTTTTGTTTTTGATGATTGGTGATTTAAGAGATGAAGGGGTGAAGAGGATGAAGATAGTCACTTTAGTGTTCGTGTTGTTATATGATTTTATTTTATTTCTTTTTAAAAAATTATATTGTTACCTCATCAACAGGTCGTCGGTTACCTAGTGCCTTAAGAGAAAACTGAGGGCGTAAATCAGATTATTCTGAGTTAAAGTATGGTATGGATTTATATGACACAGGGAGGCGTAGTTTGGATTATTCCCATCAAATAAGCCTAAATTTTATACATTATTCGTGATATCTACATCGAAATCTAATTATCTCTTCACTTGAGAATTGTGAGGTTAAAAAATATAACACCCGAAATCCATTAATTGGATGATTGCCTTGAAAATTGTGTCAAGACTCGTAAAATCTTAAGTTGAGTCTTGGATTTCTAAGACTGCTTAAGATATCGTCAAAATTATAGTAGATTATTGGAAGTCTTGAATGTGTATTGTCTCGTCTCAAGATTAATCAATAATCCTACCCTCACTCAAACGGAATCTGATGTTCTTCAATTTCTAACATGTGTGGAGGTTCATTTCCTCTCAATGGCCAATATGGTCATCTGATACTTCCTCCGTTCCATTTGGTTGTATACGTTTCCTTTATCACGTATGTCAATGCTCATTTTGTTTTGTTTATATATTTAGTTACATATTACTAAAAATTATAAAAATTTGATATTAATATTGTACTCGGTAAGACAATTGAAACAAGATCTCACATGACTATCTTTTATGTTATATATTAGAAGTTGTACTAAAGATTCTTCTCACCTATGAATAGTGCTCAAAAAGCAAACGTATACAATCAAATGGAACGGAGGAAGTATAATTTAACTGCTCTATATTTTAGCATAAAAATACTGGAATACTGAAACATAAGTATCATACTATATCTACTACGGAGTAAAAGAATAAGTCCAACTGATTTAACAGATGTAGTTGAAATGAACTTAATTGAGTTAAACTTAAACTGAATGCAATTTGATTGAATTGAATAGAACTTAATTGAGCTCAATTGAACTAAACTAGACTTAATTAAGCTAAACTGAACTATATGTAGTTGGAGTATATTGAGTTGAACTTAATTGAACTGAACTAGACTTAATTGAGCTAAACTGAACTAAATTTAGTTGGACTAAATTGATTTGAACTTAATTGAGCTAAATTAAAATGAACTAAACCAAACTTATTTGAGCTAAATTTGAACTTAAGTAAATTTAAAGTTGCATTTAACTTAGCTAAACATTTGTGACATTTACCGGGACCTGAGATGTGTAAAATCTTAATTTGGAAAATTTTAACTGATACCTTACCAATTGGAAAAGAATTCCGTCGAAGGGGAATAGATTCTCATATTAGTTGTAAGTTTTGTGGGGATGATGAAGCCGAGGAAACTCTTGATCATCTATTTCCATCATGATTGTCGTTTTTCTAGTCATTTATGGGCATAGAGTTCATTAGGTATTCGGGCTTCAATGGGTAACGAAATCATTTTTAAGAATTAGCTAGATCATTAATTGGGTTAATCTTCTTTAAAAGGATGACGACAAGGCAAATGATGCTTCTATCTTTTAAATATTTGGTGTTCCCGTTATGAACTCGTGTTTAGGGGTATTTCTCCCAACCCGACTTGTGCAATTTAAAACTTAATTCCATGATGCTAAACGTAGTCGAACGGTATATAACTTATTTTAAGGGTCTCCATGATGCCAGAGATGGAGATTTAAATGTAGTTTTTGTTAAGGAAAGTCATAATATTTCTCTAATAGGATATGATATCAATTGTCATCCATTGAGGATCAAGATGGATGCCGCTTGGAATCTAAGTTAAAAGCAAGGATTGGATGACCGTTTATAGTGATAAAGGAAATATCATTCATCGAGACAAGATATCACTTTTTGCACTATCGTATTTTCTAGGCTAAAGCTCTTGGTTTAAGACAAGCTCTAAGGTGGGCTAACGGTCGTGGCTATCTTCACATTTCAATCTTCACGGACTGTTTCAAAGTTGCTTTGCAAATTCTTGAACTTAAAGCAAGCACTCATGAGAGCAAGATCGTCTTGGATGACACTCATTCTATATCATCTTATTTTCACTATTTTCATTTTGTTTTATCACTTGTACCCTTAATTTTATTATAACCTAACTATAATAGTTAGGAATATGTAGTCGAATAGTATTTTTCACAACTGTAAAAAAAACATAGCTAAACATTGTGTAACTTTAACTTAAACTTAAACTTTGCTTATTAAATTAAGATAACAAACTTAATTAACTTAAGCTAATTAATCTTAAGTTAGCTTAAGTAACCTAATTTATAAAATTTAACTTAATTTACTTCTAAGCTACCTTTTTAGGTTTGGCTGAATCCGAATTCAGTTAAGTATAGTTAAGTTAATACGAATTTGGGTGTCAAACTAAGGTATGGAAAATGCTACGGTTACACTTGGTGTATAGACTCTTCTATACACCACCAATTAAATTTGACATGTGGAGGAATCTATCTAGTTGTGGGGGAAATTTTGAAACGGTTTGGAGGGAAAAAAATTATTACTGAAGGGAAAGATAAGAAAGATGTGATGAAATTTTAAAAAATTTGTTAATTTTGGTATCATAGTTAATAATAATATTATATCTTGCCATTTGATATAGTTTGTCAAATCTTCCCCTTGAACGAACAACGGCCATTGATTAGTTTCCCAGTATTCATGTAATTCATTTGATTGTTTATTTAGTTATTTTGCTAGGTATCATTGGATTGATTGTAGTTATAGTTTGCTTGTGTATTCGCTTCGTCTTGATTTATTTCTTTTTTATTGACTAATAGTAATATAAAAATCTGTAAATAATTATGGGTTCTTTATTCATCATCAATCACCTGATTAAAGTTATAGTACCACCCTTGAATATTAGGAGTTTAACCTAGATTTTTTAGGGTAGTTTATACTAATTTCAATCAATTTACAATAATATTGTAGCAATTGATAAAAATACATATAATATGTACCAAATTTGAGAAAATAATACATAATAAATTTTGAAACTTCAAGATTCAAATTTGATATATAGAATTTTGACTCCCAATATATAACAAAATGAAAGTTGAAAAAGATTTTATCACACGTCCCCACCATTACCACGTGTCATGATGTTACTCGCGGTGTATAGAAGATTCTATACACTGAGTGTAACCGTAGTTTTTTTGGTCAAACTATACTTCTTATGCGTTCATTTATTAACTATCTTTGATTTTTCTATTTTTGGTTCAAATTTTATCGTAAATCCTATGTCCAAAAAACTGGGCACACGAAATTATTTAAATATTTACTCGATTAGTGTATCACATTCAATATTATATAAATGAGATACTTGCTATGTTTGGTAAAACTAGTTCAAAATGTAACTCGAACCTGAAAAGGTTGCTGAAAACTGAAAAGTTAACTAAAACCTGAAAAGGTACATGATAAGGTAGTTGAATATTAAGAGCTGATAAGGTAATTGATTATATAAACAATGTTTGACGAACTACTGAAAATGTAGCTACTTGAAATTTTCTGGCCGGACCGGATTTTGCACACCCCTACCTTTATATAAATCAGCTACTTGAAATTTTTGTTAAAAAAGGTACTTTTGTCAAAATAGCTACCTAAAATGTAATGTCAAACAAGCCTTAGTTCATAAATTCATTGGTAACTAGTTTTAGATAAATAAAAAATTAAATACAATCTCTTATATATTTTTGGGTTTTTCTATGATGTACCCCTGTGTTTTTCCAGATTCTACGATATACCCTCGGGTTTTCAAAATCACATAGGATACCCCTTAACTAAATAAATTGCTCTACAAATACCCTAAATGCTAAAATTTTACAATTCTAACTATTATATTTTGGCGTTTTAGTTTGTTATTCGTTAAAAATACGTGTAACCATCAATAAAATCCTTATTTATTCATCAATATACAATTCTTTGTGACAATATGTAACCATTAAAAAACTCAAATTTGGATACTTCGGGTATCTTAGATACTAATATGGGAGTTTAGGGGTATATCAGATGTTTTTTTAAAATCGAGGATATATGTTAGAATCCGAGAAAACACCGGGGTACACGATAGAAAATCCCTATATTTTTTTATAAACTATCTATTTCTACTTTCGTATAATACTCCCTTCAAGCCACTCTTTTGTTACCTTTTCTTTGGACACAAGAATTAAAGAAATGAATTTAGACAACAAAAAACGGACTACCCACCTGTAATTGATTTTGGACTACACAAAATTTACCAAATAAGGCCAGAAGGAACAAAAGGCGACTTCCATGAAAATGAAAATAGGGAACGGAAGAACGTTTTGGAGGGAGCATTAAAGAATGACCTATAAATGGACAAGTTATGACCCGTTTTAAGCCAATAAGAATTAGTATATAATTTTTTTGATTCGATATAAACAGGTACATGATGTTTAGTCGAACTAACCCGATCCATAACAACCGTCAACTGATCAAATGTTCCACATTCTGACCCGATACCCGAGGTAAGTCATAATCCGAAATGATCCGACCAAAACAGATACAACCCAAAATGTACACGACTCAAATCAATCTGACATCACGATAACCCGAACCTGAAATAACTCGACTTGAATCCAACTCGACCAGCCGATTGCCACCTCTAGATCCGAATATCCGATCCATAACCGATCGGAGTAACATGTCCACTTCTAGTCCAAACATTACACATTGAAATCAAGGAAAAGGAGGAGGCAGTGGTTGTGGACGTGTGGTCGCTCCACGCTCTACAAATACCAAACTAGAGATGATGCCTTATGTTATCCACAAACAACAATCACGTTGATCTTCTTCAAGTGATTGTCACTTTGTCAGTATGGCAGCTTCATCTTCCTCTTCCTTTTGGACACTATCCTCCTCTACTTCTTCCAAGCCCTCTCCACCTCTTCTTCACCAGGTTCCTCACTTTTTTGCTTTCTTCCTTTCTCTGTTTCTTCCATACTTTTTTTTTACACTTTACATTCACTGACTATGTTTTTGTTATGTACTTATGTTTCGTAGAAAACCAACTTCCATGGACTGTCTCTTCAAGGCGCTAAAACGTCCCTCTTCAACCCGTTGGTTAGCGTAGCTCGAACCAAGTCAAGTTATATAACAGTTAAGAAAGGTGGGATTGAGATCAATGCGAAAGCCGCGGGCGCTGCCAAGACGGTCGAGGTTGAAGTTGACAAGCCACTCGGCCTCACTTTGGGTCAAAAGCCTGGCGGTGGAGTCGTCATTACGGTACTTCGGGCTTCCAATTTTTTCTACTAAATTGTTCAGAAACAGCCTCTTATTGTTGCTAACACGGGGTTAAGGGCATAAGTGATAAGGCTACATACATCCGAGTTCCCTTACTAGAAATATAGTGGTGTTGAATTGTTCAATGAATGTTAATGATAAACAGGGAGTAGAAGGAGGTGGGAATGCAGCAAAAGCGGGGTTGAAGACAGGAGATCAAGTACTGTACACCAGCAGCTTCTTTGGGGATGAACTGTGGCCTGCTGATAAACTCGGCTTCACTAAAACCGCGATACAGGCTAAGCCTGATTCTGTCTACTTCGTCATCAACAGGTCTGCTATTCTACTTTCAGACACACATGTATGTATGTACGCCAATCAATGTATGTATTTGATCTGACGTAGTGCATTATTCAGAGGACCACCAGTAGATGTGAAGAGACTTCCGAAAAGGCCAGCTCCTCCCCGCTTTGGTAGAAAGCTGTCCGATGCCCAAAAGGCAAGAGCAACCCACATCTGCCTCGATTGTGGTTTCATTTACACTTTGCCTAAACCTTTTGAAGAACAACCCGATGATTACGCTTGCCCTCAATGCATAGCCCCCAAGAAGAGGTTCGCCCGCTATGATGTCAACACAGGCAAGGCTATTGGTGGAGGCTTACCTCCATTCGGAGTCATCATTGGCCTTGTTGCAGGTCTTGCTGCTGTCGGCGCCCTGCTTGTTTATGGTCTTCAGTAATTCTTCATTTTTTTTTACTTTGGTATTCCCCTCCCTCAGTCCCACGCCCTTTTTTGCTCTTCGTGTTTTATGTATCCACATCCACAGCAGTTACAATTACTAAACCCGCTCTCAATTCGTTCTACATGTATATGCCATACTAAACAATTTATCAATTCCATATCTCAAAGCTGGTCTTATACCCTTTATATAACCTCTTATGTGTATGCCTATGGCTTTACCGTTTGATATTGAATTAGCGGCCAATCCTGTCAACAATTATGATCTGAACTGCTGAACTCACAGAAAGTTTGTGGTGTGCCGCGAGTGCTAGCTATATGATCAATATATCTGTTTCTACCGTTGACGAAGGGAACCTCAAGGGGAAAGCAAGTATTGGAGATTTCTGTGCAGTATTTATCTGAAAATGCTGGTAGCCTGAAAGAAAAAATATCTGCAGATATTCGAGATCCCGCAAACAAGCTGAAACCAAGTGAAAAGTCTGGTGTTGTCCAGGACAATCTCACACTTGCTTATGCTATGTACTACAGATCTGGCTTCTCCAAGTTTTATATCGAAGGAAAGGGAAGTGTTGGAATACAGTTTTCTTCTTAGCTAGAATGCTGAATCGAGTATTCTAAGTTTACTTGTAGCTGTTTATCTAATCTTAGATTGTTTAATTTTGTAGCTGTTGTGCTAAAGATATCACTGGGATCTCTATATTCTAATTCTTTACCATTTCTCCATGTTGGAAATAATGAGTTACTACAAGTGCAAAAAAATAATAAACAAAATGGATTAGATAAACCTCATTGTGTTGTAGTATGATGGTCACTATCTTAGAAACTTAATCCCCCTCAACACGATCTGTCAAATAGAGAACGATGCTCCCCAAGGTATACACATCGCTCCTCCAATTGTGCACTCAAAAGGAAAAGTAGGAGCTCATAAGTTATGGTCAGATACAATAAGGAACCAAATTGGAGAAAGTATTCTGTGAATTTTCGGAATAACGAAATGACCAAGGAAAGCTCTTATTTATAGTGTAAAGGATGTTGTATATTTGGTACACAAATATTACAATAAAACTGAAATTACAAGACTATTAAAACCTGAAATGAAACAATGTAAGACGGTATTTATCAACCCAATCGTATCTTGTAAAATCATACTTTCCTTAAAGTATTTCGACCCTACTAGCCTTTGGGTATCACGAAATCTCTGTAGGATAAGACGATTTTCCTTTGTCTAAGGCAAGAACAAAGTTGTATGAACAAAGAGAGTTTTCCTTGTGTTTATGTTATGCAAAATCTGAAAATTAAAGTGAAAGTGTCATCCACTCTTTCTCATATATACAAATATATCCTTTGTAATTAAGAGAATATATATATATATATATATATATATATATATATATATATATAAATATATATATATATATATATATATATATATATATATATTAATGGATAAGTACATGTGAAATTACCTAAAACAACCGTCATTGGATTTCACAAGAAACTCAATCAAATTTTTTGTACGTAATTCACTAAGTAGTACAAGACTTAACAAACCCGAATATAAAACTTCGATAGAGAAAGGCTCGTGCCTCGTATATATTTTCCGAGTCATCATTATACATAATAAACTCGTCATTTACTTATCCATTACAAACATGAACTCGATATACGATTATATGAGCATACACTCCGTATTCCCGACTCACATTATATCCTTTACGAGTTCACACCGATTTTAACTTGAAAACCCGAATGCACTTAAATGTCATTGTGATCAAAATCAACAACATTCCTCCCCCAGTTAAGTGTATTCGTTGTTTCCAATAAAACAACTAAACAAACAAGTTTAGGCATAAATGAAAGTGTCCCAAGGATTAAACTTCCACATTAGTACATTACACATTCCAAATATTCGAGAATCAAGGTGTCCCACGGATTGAACCTTTCAACCTATATTGAATACATGAAGATAACATACACATAGAATCAAATAACTCTCAAAGTTACAAACTTGATACTATTGACCGCCGTGTGTCCATATCCTTTCATGAGCGTATAGGAGGCCAAGTCTGAGCCTCTTGAAGCGGCTACACTTCACACTCACATAGGTGAATATTTCATCGTGCACCCGCAAAATGCACGTTGTCAAAGATTTCATTAAGAAGTCTTATAACTTCAACCTCTTGTCATGCAGGTCATGCACATACCTTTCGGGATTATAATACATGTGCTTCAATATATCATAATAAGTCTTCCACATTGAACTTAGCCTCTAAAATTTGTTAGAGGAAAGTTGGGTATCTTATCACAAAGATCTACACGGACTTTAAAATCATCCCGATATCCGACTTGTTAACCAAGTCCTTAGTTGACACTTTATGCAAAGTAAACAACTAGCCATAATAAGATCTCATTAAACAACCATAATCCCTATATCTATGATAGTAAATAAATTGTGTTCTTATAATAACCCGATGTCGCGATCACCGTAAACACATGACTATAAACTTAGTCAACTTACCATCACCACCATAAATACAAGTGACATTGATTACAAATTAAAATAAACTTGTAGATCATTTTACCTAGCCACTTAGCCTCTTTATGGGCCATGACTAATTGATACTACAAATTCCGACTCCAATATCAAACAAAACAAGTATAGCAAATGCACTCTATGGAACACCATAAACCAATGGTAACTCCCCAAGTAAGCATACACTACCACGCAGAAATTGACCATCTACATTAGGCAATTCAATTTGCCTATACAACTCCTTCTAATTGAAAGGAAAAACCGACATAAGACACACCATAATCCATGGTTTACTTTAAACGCTTTCACACTTGCTTAATCGCTTGCCAAAGACGAGTACTAGTTTAACTAGTATACTTACTCAACTTTAAATCCGCAAAATAATCAAGCCCTTGTGAAATACCCAAGTCATGACACACTTTTACCATTGAATAAAAGCATCATACCCGATCCTTGGGAGCATTAACCTGAGAATAATAATCATAATAATCATAATCTCAACCTTGATCTTAATATCAAGGATCATATTACCTCCTCCATGTCCTTCACAAAATAGCACGATGACATAACCCACCTTTTACAAGGTAAAATCTCTTTGGTATATGCCAAAGATCAACATGTCAATAATCCTACAACAAATGACTACTCCATAAAGGATTTGTCAAAATTGTACATTCAATGTTATTGATTAACCTCTTACATGGCTAAACCACCATTACTACATAATCTCATCATAGCTATCACAAGCCACCACTAGCGAGATTATAAGGTAAATCAATCACAATATCAAACTTAAAATACTTCACATAAGACATTAACATGTTAAACAATCATAACAAAACAGTAAGCATACTAACAACATTATAAAATAACTGATCAAAAATCCATTGAACAAATCATCATATTTAATAAATAGTCAATGTGAGATTTAACACAACTCATTATCTATATCCTATATGGGTGAGTTCATCCTCTTCTCGAAAATTAAGCTACCTAAGGTATCATTTACATGCCCTTAGTACCGCTTTACATCAATATATACACCATGCTATCAAGCCACATATATATACTCATATGTTATCGCTCAATATCCACATTTTCATGTACTAGTTGTTGTATGGCGCGCTACGCGCGCCATACCCCAAGATAGCTATATTAACGTAGTTCTACTCCTTTAAACGTAGCGAGATCAAGAAAGCCACTACAAGAAACCCGCACAAATATGATCGCTATTTTTGAGTTTTTATGTAACTGTTTTGCAAGAGGTGAGACTCTAATATTACTCAAAGCAATTCACAAAATATATATATACTCTATGTAATCGCTCGAAAAAGCTCTATTTCTTGGACATTTTGAAATATATGAGATCTTCTACTTATACTTTTAGTTTTTCAAGTATATAAGAAGATATATGAGATCTTCCAAACCCGTATACATAATACATACTCCCTCCGATCCAGGCCAATGGTAACAGTTACCATAAACGGACGATCCACACCAATGGTAACATACCTTATTTGGTCCACAATAGTACTATATTATCCTTATTCTCATTTGATATTTACACAAAATGTCATTACATGGTTCACCTATCAATTCCATAATTAAACCCACAATCACATGACTCACCTATTTTTTTCCCTTTTTACCCCTCCTTTCCGACTTCTCTTCCTTTCTTTATTTCGCCTTCGTTCTCATATTCATCCATTCACTTCTCTCAGTCCATCTATTTCTCTCTTTTACTTTTGTTCATCTATTCACCATTTTCGTCTCTCTCTCTCTCTCTCTCTCTCTCTCTCTCTCTCTCTCTCTCTCTCTCTCTCTCAAGGAAATCTAAATTTACGTATCAACAATGGTAGTCGTGTAGTACAATTTCTCTCAAATAATAATGTAACTCTAAAATGTGATAGCATATTTAGAACCTGGAGTTGTACATAAGATAATGCAAAGCTTTATTAATTGACGTCTCTACTTGGTTCCTACCCCCTAACTACCATCCCCCACCTACCGGGCATCCCAACCCACCACCCTACAACCACCCCTCATCTCTTCTCCTCCTCGAAAACTGCTCTCTTTCCCTCCTCATCAAACATGGTAGACATTTTGACTAAATGTTGACATGTCAACAATAGAATTTACATACGACAAAACTTACTTTTAAAGGCTCAGATGATACTAAAAAAAGATAATTGATTTTGTCCTTCTGGAATGTTGTCACTTAGAACCGTAGCTAACGGATTAAAATGAAATCCCCTTCTCCTTTGTCCACAAGATATAACCCCTTTAATTCAGAATACAAGATATTTTTATGAATGAGTTTTTGTGTGACAGAAGTGTTTACATCTCTCCCAACTTGAGACTTGTTTCAAGAAGCACAATCACATTTCTCATAGTGAGACTTTAGGTCATAATTATGTATATATGTGAAAACATTAGTTTTAACTCTATTGAAATACTTCGAGGAAAGTTTTTTTTTTACTAAAGACAATGATGTCAATCATAAGTGTAAAGTTGAAATAGAAAACATAACAGATTTTTACCTAGTTATTAATTTCATACCACGTCGAAGTAATTAGTTTAAAAAAAATGGTTTTTTCTCTCTTATTCATTGACCCGAAAATGACCGACCCGGTTGGCCCGAAACAGGCCTGATACCCGAAATGAACCGGCCAGACCTGAAATCAATCAGACACCCGAACTGACCCGACCAAACTCGGCCCGATTAAATCATTTATCAGGTGTACAGTGTACATATGGCTTGTTTAGTTGTTTGACACTAAAAAAAAGCACAAATTCTTATTTAAGACGGAGGTATCCGTCTTAAGCTTAAGACGGATATCATATTCTCTCACAAAATACCCATCAAGGGTGAGTGGAGAGCACATGGGGGGTGCCCACCTTTTCCCCTCTACCCATTTCCTCTCACAAAATACCCGTTGCAAGATCTGACCCGTCTTAAGCAAGACCTACTGAAAAAAAAGTAGCAGCACTTCACAAAATTAATCAATAATATTTGGGCGAGTTGCAAAATACAAAAGTGGAAACAAGGTTTACTAAAAATTAGACCATTCACTATCTAAATTACTAAAAATTATGAACTGAAACTCCACCATCTCACACCCGGGAATGAGTATATGGATCCTCTCCGAAATGGAGGTCCATTATTTCTCAATTCTGAATTCTCCATTTCTTTTTGGTCCATTTCCTTTCACAAACATTACTATAATATATATTTTTTAATCTCATTCATTTACCATTATATTTTCAAGAAAATCTACAACCATTCGATCGGGCCCAAATTGACTCCGGACTGTTGAGAAGTAATTGAGAGGACCCATATTCATTCCCTGGTATGAGACGGACTGTCATCTCCTGATATGCACATTCATCCTTCTCTCTGAGCTGAGCAATGTTCTGAGCTGCCAGCCACCATTACCCACAAAGACAGAACAAAGCAAAATATGGTAAGAACTAAGAAGAGGAGTAAATAAAATCATAAGCGGTAAGTGTCAACCTCGAGGCAAGTAGAAACAGACTTGAAGCTATATAACACATTGTATTTCCTATTTCCTATTATAACACATTTAGCCAGAAATAGAATGTCAATGGGATTTTCACACAATCGCTTTAAAAAAAACTCTATAACTTACAAGCAACCACCTTACTCTATAACTTGAAGCTATGTGACAAGCTTAGAATTCACTTTATCCAACACGTTTTTTTTATCAATGTCATGGCAGTTACCAAGAGACTTCACATATAACCAACAATAACGTTGCGCAAACTTACAATATAAATTCATTTAAATTTATTTAAAGAGTATTAACTCTGCGCAAAATTATATGACTTCCCTTATACCTTAATTAATGTTTGGTCTTTGTCAACTGTGTATACACATTTCTGAATTCATATTTGCCATTTTGAGCCGCTTTATTGCGATTGAGTGAATATCAGGTCTAACAAAGTGTCGTCTACCTGTGGTTAAGATGACCATATTAAGGGTGAAGTGTTTTGAGTTTAACTTGTTTCCTATGTCAGGGTTCTCATATCAAGTTAGTTTTACCAAGTTTAGTTCTAACATGAAGTTTGAAGGGTCTAGAAAATCTAGCCTCATGCTAATTATATCACACCCAAAACCTTCAAAAGCTCACCATGTCAACTAACATAATCAGATCACATAATATAAATGATTAGGATCTCCATGGCCAAGTTTAGTAAAACAATTGATATCAGAGAATTTTGTAACCCAAACAGGGAGGATAAGCTGAAAAGGCTTACTCGAACAAAAAGCATTCCTATTAAGCGTCTAGCTTTATCTGAAACGGAGGGATCTGAGTCGTGTTTGTGATGGCAAGTGGATGACTGCATACACAGAAGAAAACTAATTTTATCCTCCACAAATGAATACAGATAGAATCATGAATGTCTTCTGAGAATCAAAAACCTCTCCTCAGATAGAAATTAGCTACCACGGTTAAAACTTTTATAATTAAAGTTGTCAACTCAAAACATCCAAATTAACTGTTCGGGGAGTTTATTAAGAAAACGGAGTATATGAGCTAGTTCATGCACATATTTTGAAATATATTCACCGTCACATTATCAAACGAGTGTTTGATATAACATGAACAATAAAAGGCTTTCAAACACTGTCACCTAGTTATGTGAGTGGGATGAAAACAGTCTTAAGACTCTTAACTCTTACCCCTGTGTTAAACATAATGAGAGACAGTTTCAAAAGCAGATAACAAAAGTTACGCCCTAAAATTCATTGACCCTACTCTTTCACGATTTCAAAAACACATAAAAGTTAGGGAACCATTTAAACTTATTCCATCATATTCGAAACATATAGGAGGAATATACAACCACCATTCACTTGCCAATTTTTCTACTGGAATATTAAAGGATGTGCCAGACAAACCGTCATCAACCACTTAAATACCAGTGGCATAACGCCATAACCTCAGTCAGCTAAGCAGAAGCACTAAACATATTGCAGAGAACGAATTCTCATAGACTTCTAGAATAAGTCCTTAAATTACTAAGCTCGAAGAATAAAACACCATTAGTTATTAATATCAACACTTTACTGAATATATTGCATCTCTAAAACACCATCACCATAGCAACTCATCATGGTTCGTAAACCTTAATGTTGTGTAACCATCACTCACAACATCATGTATGCAACAACAAGAACAACAACAAAGTCTTAGTCCAACATAGTTTGGGGTCGGTTAACATGAATCATCCTCCGAATCCATTGACAAACGTAAATAAACAAAGTAAAAGAAAATAGATAAATGATTGACAAAACATGCATACAATAACGAAACATTTTGACACAGTTCAAAGATGTGCACTTACACTCTAAAATAGTATAATCACTAACTAAGGCGACCATGGAGAATTAGAAAGCTAGAATCCCTTCAAATTTTAATAAAACCTATAGAGTTTTTCTATATCTAAAATAAGAGTTGATGTTCCTTAAGACGGTCTAATCTTACAACACGATCTAATTAGCTAGCTTTAAGTGACATAGCACGAAAGCATCCGTCTGCTTAAAACGACCCAACAACATAAAAAAAATATATAATACTCATAAGTCATATAAACTGAAAATTAGCCACCGAAGACGAAATACTTTGCCTAAAGGATACACTATCAAAGACCCAGAAAATGATCAGCAACAAAACCATGGCATCACATCAAAGTAAAATCAACAACTTAAACTCCCTAACCATGAACAGTTCACTTCATAATGAAAATAAATAAACTTTCATGTCGGTTCTAATTGTATGTGGAACATCTTTACTAAAATGCAATGGTGTGGTGGTTAGGGGCAATCAACACTCAAATCCAAATGTACATAAAGCTAACTATTTTAAAAAGTACGGTCTTCAAAGGTTAGGAAGCTCGATAAGTTTAATATAGTTTATATCTTTGTTTAATTACTGGATTTCTCACATCCTTACTAATTGAGGAATGAAACTTACTTATTAGATTACTCTATATCTTCCATCTTGTTTCACATTGAAGTATTGAACACAATCCTGAATATCAAACAATAAACTTACAGAAGATCATACAATTTCAAAGGATACATAGCGAAGACAGATCTGTGCCCATTAAATGATGCTTAAAGAATCAACCAATCAACATCGTTTCTAATTCAACAACAAAACAAAGAAAATTTAAATTAAGCTGCATGACATATCACACTCCAATTTACGTACATATTTCCAGAGACATCCGAAATATATATATCCCAGAAGCAATTCTCAGAACAAAATATGTGTCTCAAGGACACAATTTCCAGAATGTCATAATCTTAATGAAAGAACATTATAGAGAGTACGTTTTACCTTAAAGCACACTAAGTACAAGTTCTAATCTTATCCTTATATTTAATGAATAACTTCAAAGATGAGACCATTCTACTGGCCAAATTTTGCTCAAACACACGGCATACAATAACTATAATACTGGCAACCAATTTGGTATAAAAACAACCCGTCAAACTAGAAGTCAGGAAGATAAGAACTTGAAATCTATGAATCGTTTAAAAAAAGGTGAATAAAAAGCAAAGGGAAAAACGATGAAAATCATGGATGAATAAAAGAAAGGCACTTACATAGACTCTTAAAATTTAATTAAAGTCACGACCTTGGAGTTATCGAATCATTGTGCTTCTCATATCATATGATCATATGATATAAAATTGTTTCACCAAAATATGAAACTGATGGAAAAAGTTCAATTAATTATTCCATACCTTAATACTAAACTCTCCCACGATGATCATTGATCAATAATCAAACTCCAACACAACCTAGAACATGAAAGACTCAAAAAATGAACAATAAATATAGTGATTTACAAACAATATTGGTAAAGTGTGCTGTCTATGAAGGAAAAGGTGAGATCAAAGCCTTTTTGTTATGTAAAGTTAATGCCCATAAGAGATTGAAGACTCAAAAAATGAAAGACATATCATCAAAAATCACCTGTTTGACTTTCAGAGCTACCATCAGAACAATGTTGATGATGATGATCTTCAATAATTGAGGGCTGAAGGTGGAGATGAAGGCTGAAGGTGGAGGGAGATTGTAAAGGAAGCCTGGTGATTTGGAAGAAAATAATTGAGGCGAGAGGCTAATAACAAGGGTAAAAACAGAAGAAGACAAAAATAATTGAGGAGCCTCAAAGTGCTTCGTTTTGGATTGAAAGTAACCAAAGTGTTGTTCCTCAGTACTGTTCATTACATATGACCATATGACCATATGAATAAATTACCGATGATCAAAAACAAAGTGTTAAAAGACTAGAAACATAGTCAATACACATGATAACTCATAATCAAATTTATATGATTACTAAAACACATGATGATCAAACATGATAATTAAAATATTAATCACTCTAGTATCCAGGTGAGCAAAATTATTTGCACATCAATAAGAACCATGATCATAGTTTAAACTGATAGATCAAATTAAACAAACATATATGTCAACAAAAAAATTAAACATGACATACATCATACATGATCAATAATAAACTTGTAACAAACTTTGAAACTAATATCCATCTCAATCTTGCCTCGTATAAAATACAAGCGCAAACCACAATGAGATTGAACTTGACATAAATATGTCCCTTTCATGAGTGTTTCTCTAATTTTCCTTAAGCCAAATATAGTGTCTCAAATTTTCATAAAACCGGAACTTGACACTACACAAAACCAATACACTATGCTAATGAGTCATACAAGCAACCGTGTATGATATCACTCAATCCGCATTTCCGTGTATTATACAAAGTAAGGTTCATTAGAGACATTTACACCCACCTTGTACATTCAATAGTAAACTCACTATTGTCATAGTAGACACATTTCATACCATCAACAATATACCACTATTGTAACATAATATGAAATGCAACTATAAGAGAAACTGATGCGGGAGCACTAGAAGAAAATGAAAATGAAGTCTTGATTAGTCGAAATGTAACTCACATTTCTGAAGGTTTCAAAATGGGCTCAAATCAAGTTAACATGATGACATGGAGGAAGGACAACAACACAAGCAATGACGTGTTGACCAAGTCAATGTCGTGTGGACCAAGCAACGTCAAGTGGCAGCAGCTAACACGGATTTCTGAACCATGTATATGTGTGTGATGTTCTTATTTTTCTGTTTTACTAATTTGAATAAAATAGTGTGGTGATCTTATTTAATAATAAGGTAGTGTTCACACTATTTCCTAATTTCTATCTAACTAGTTTAAGGTAAGTACTAGTAGTATAAATACCAAGCTATGTAATCAGAATTATTCACACAATTGAGAATTGAATTCAAGTTATTACTTGTTTGTTCTTATTAGCTTGCGAGCTTTACGTTCTATTATTTACTTCTTGCGAGAGGGAAATAATAACCATTCTTCCTTGCGAGGTTGAATTCATGTGTTCTTGATATCTTGCGAGGTTGAAAGATTATACACGAGTTGGTCAAGTTGTCTTGTGAGATCACTTGATTAATTCAAGTCTTAGTTGAGTGATCTTGCGAGATTGTCTTAGCTAATTCATATCTTTTATTTTCCGTTGAAACACATACAAAAAAACACAAAAACACAATTAATTATGCTGCAACATAAATACAGAAAACAATATACAGTCCGTTGAACTGTTCAGTTTCAAACCGAGCAGTTTTACATCAATTTGGTTACCAGAGCTAGTTTTTGATTTTTTTCTTAACAAATCACTTCTTGGGAGGACGTGAGAATGCCAGGGAATACTGAATCAAGTGGAGATAACACATCGTTTCAAGATCAATTGAACGCGATGAATAGAAAAATGGATGAGCTAGGCTACACATTAAAAGAGTTCATGAAGATGTATAGCCAATATCTAAAAGGTCATGGTATGATGCCGAGTATAATTAGGTCTGGAGAGTGTTCAGATTCGGAAAAGAAAAGTTTGATCTCCAAGAACAAGAAGGAAAGAATAAACGATGATGATCGAGGCCTAAAGCTTGACATACCTGATTTCTATGGTGCTTTAGATCCGGAGAAGTTTATGGATTGGATTAGGCAAAAGGAACGAGTCTTTGAATACAAGGAGTATGATGAGCATAAACAATTCAAGGTAGCTATTCTTAAACTTACTAAATATGCATCTTTATGGTATGAAAACTTGAAGAAATAACAAAAGAGAGAAAAGAAGAGTAAGATCGATACTTAGGAGAAATTGAAGAAACACCTAATGAAGAGGTTCTTACCTAAAGATTATGAACAAGAGAACTACCTAAAGTTGCAAGCCTTATCACAAGAAAATCTTTCCGTGGCCGAGTATATCAAGGAATTTGAGAAGATGACGATACTTTGTGACCTAGAAGAAAAGGAAGAGCTTAGAGTTGCAAGGTTCATCAAAGGACTCACACCCTCACTTTCTAATAGGGTTGAGGTGCAAATCTATGAAGGGTTCGATGATGTATGTCGACTAGCCCAAAAATTTGAGAAACATGACAAAGCAAGAAAACCTTATGCTTATTCGAGGAGTACAAGTGTTAGCACAAGTTCTTATTCTAAGCCAACACCTAGCAAGCCTAAGGAGACCATAAAAGAGGATGTGAAGGACAAAGGAAAGGGAGTAGCCGTGGAGCCTAGGGGTGGTTCATTGAGGCGGTGTTTCAAGTGCCAAGGCTATGGGCACATAGCAAACGAATGTCCACAAAAACGAGCACTTACCATTCAAGATTTGTGTGGACTAGTTCCTGAATTTGTCACGCCAGAACAGATCTCCAATCTGACCGAAATTGACGAAAGTAAAGAAGAGGGAGTGGCTTATGATGTTGATCCATTGAGTGAAGAAGAATGCTTGGTTATTAGAAATCTTCTTGTGGAAACAAGCCCAGTTGAGGTTGATCAAAGAGAACAAATCTTTCACACTCGATGTAAGGTTCATAACAAAATTTGTAATCTTATCATTGAAAGTGGTTCTTGTACTAATGTGGTGTCCAAGGAGTTGGTTGATGAGCTAAAACTTCAAACGAGAAACCATGGGAAACCTTACAAGTTACATTGGTTGAATGGAGACAATGGTATACAAATAAGGAAGCAAGCTTTGATTTCTTTAAACTTGGGACCTTATAATGATGAAATTTGGTGCGATGTGATTCCTATGAGTGCGTGCCATATTCTATTGGGACGACCATGGCAGTCTGATCGAAAGGTTGAGCATGATGGGAGAACCAATGTGTATAGCGTGACTAAAGGCAAAACAACATTCAATTTAAAGTCTTTACCACCTAACAAGGTCAAGGAGTTGAAATCAAAGAAGGGAAGCTTATTCATGGAGGCTCAAGAGGTTGAAAAGATGTTGGCTCATGGAGAACCAACCTATATTCTAATGGTGCGAGATTTGGATGCAAAAGAACAAAGTGACAGCCGTGAGGTTCAAGGGCTGTTAAAAGAGTTTTGCAATGTCTTTCCCGATGATTTGCCAAAGGGACTACCTCCTATTAGAGGTATTGAACATCAAATCGATATAATTCCAGGAGCTCCGTTACCAAAGAAACCGGCTTACTGTTGTAATCCCGAGAAAGCAAAGGAATTGCAAAGGCAAGTGCAAGAGTTGATCGATAGGGGTTATGTCCAAGAGAGCCTAAGTCCTTGTGCCGTACCAGCTTTGTTGGTGCCCAATAAAGATGGGACATGGCGAATGTGTATCGATAGTAGAGCGGTGAATAATATCACAATCAAATACCGCTTTCCTATGCCAAGATTGGATGATATGTTAGATGAGTTAAGTGGATCACAAGTGTTCTCTAAATTGGATTTGCAAAGTGGATATCATCAAATAAGAATCCGTGAAGGGGACGAGTGGAAGACGGCGTTCAAGACTAAGCAAGGGTTGTATGAATGGCTCGTTATGCCATTTGGCCTTTGTAATGCTCCAAGTTTGTTTATGAGATTGATGAATGAGGTGCTAAGACCGTTCTTGAACAAGTTCGTCGTGGTGTATCTTGACAGTATTCTGATTTATAGCAAGAACAAAGAGGAGCACTTAGAACATCTTCGTGTAGTGTTCGATGTGTTACGAAAACAGAAGCTATTTGGGAAGATGGAGAAGTGTACGTTTATGGTGCCTAGCGTGGTGTTTGGTACATTGTTGGCAAGGATGGTATAAGCATGGATCCATCCAAAGTAGAAGCTATCAAAGCATGGCGGGTTCCTAAGACAACAACTGAAGTTCGTAGTTTTCATGGATTGGCTTCATTCTATCGAAGGTTCATTCAAAATTTCAGTTCGATTATGGCGCCTATGACAGAGTTGACGAAGAAGGGTGAATTTGTGTGGACACCTAGTGCACAAAAGGCATTCGATGAGGTCAAAGCTAAACTTAGTTCCGCACCTATTTTAACACTTCCTAATTTCGATAAGTTGTTCGAAGTTGAATATGATGCGAGTGGAGTAGGGATTGGGGCTGTTTTGGTACAAGAGAAACGACCAATTGCCTATTTTAGTGAGAAATTGGGTGGAGCTTGTTTGAATTATTCGACTTATGATAAAGAGTTATATGCCATTGTAAGAGCTTTGGATCATTGGAGTCGTTATTTGAGGCCTAAACCGTTTGTGCTACATTCGGATCATGAGGCGTTGAAGCATATTCATGGGCAACAAAAGTTGAATCCTAGACATGCCAAGTGGGTTGAATTTCTACAATCTTTTACTTTCTTATCAAAGTATAAGACATGAGTTTCAAATATAGTTGCTGATGCATTATCTCAAAGGCATACATTATTGATTGAGTTGGATGCAAGGATGCTTAGGTTTGAACATATCAAAGAACTATAAAAATATGATCCGGAGTTCTCAAAGGATATTATCGAACCCACGGGGTTGTATTCGGTCCAAGATGGTTATCTATTCAAAGGTAATCGACTATGCATTCCTAATGGGTCGATTCGTGAGCTATTGATTCTAGAAGCTCATGGTGGTGCTATTGTTGGACACTTTGGAGTGAACAAGACACTTGACATAGTAAGTGAGCATTTCTTTTGGCCTAAGATGAGTAAGGATGTGCAAGATATCGTGTCAAAGTGTGTGGTGTGCCAAAAGTCGAAGAGCACGTTCAAGAAGGGATTATACACGCCTTTACCCGTGCCTACACAACCATGGAACGAGGTTAGTATGGACTTTATACTTGGTTTACCTAGAACTCAAAGTGCAAAGTATTTGATTATGGTTGTTGTGGATCGATTTTCGAATATGGCTCATTTTATTCCATGTCACAAAACCGACGATGCTACAAAAGTTGTTGAACTTTAGTACAAAGAGATTGTTCGATTACATGGTATACCTCTTACTATTGTGTCGGATCGAGATGTTAAGTGCTTAAGCTATTTTTGGAAGACATTATGGAGGTTGGTTGGAACAAAGTTGCTATTTAGTACGTCACATCATCCAGAAACTGATGGACAAACCGAGGTGACAAATAGAACTTTGGGAAGCTTGTTGAGGGGTTTGGTTAGTAAGACTACCAAGGATTGGGATGTTAAGCTAGCTCACGCGAAGTTTGCTTATAATCGAACACCTTCAATGACGACGGAAAGATCACCATTTGAGTCTATGGGGTGAATATGTATCTTCCTATTGATTTGGTTCCTATACCAAAGAAAGACGTGTTGAGTTTCGAAGCTAAGGAAAGACAAGTTGCGTTTCTTCGTGTTTGTGAGCAAGTTCGACCACAAATCGAGAAATCAAATGCTAAATACAAGGAGAAAGCGAATAAACATCGAAAACAGCATGTTTTCAATGTTGGAGATTTAATGTGGTTACACTTGAGGAAGGAGCGATTTCCATCAAAGAGAAAGAACAAATTGATGCCTAGAGCTGATGGACCATTCAAGATACATGAGTGCTATGGGACTAATGGAGTGTAAACTACTAAGGCTTACAAGCTTTAAGGAAACTTGATTAGCTTGACTCAAACTGAGAACAATATCAAGTAACAAATGGATATTGTTTTAGAGAGGGTGAATTGTTTAGCTGAAAACTCAAGGGATATGACTTAGAGACACTCCTTTACAGCAAGGCACAAGAGAGAGGACTCAAAGACTAGTTTTAGAGACAATTTTCAAGTGTTACAGCAAAGCACAAACACCCTAGACTAGACTCAACAGCAAGCAAGTTAACCACAGCAAGGCACAGATATAACTTGACTCACAAGACAAGGCACTGATCAAACACCTTGAAGATGTATCAGGCTTGTTTCAAACTACAGCTCTTAGCACAAGTTTGATAGATTTGAGGGATTTCTCAAAGTTAATTCATTCATAAAAGTCTGCCTTACAACAACATACAAGACCTCCTTATATAGAGAGGCTGATATCTTGTGAACCATTGGATGTATAGATCATCCAAGGGCCAGCTTAGGATCTAAACTACTTCTACTGACACTAATTAAGAACCTCACAAGAGGACGAGTTTAAAAACTAGCTAGTATAGACACAAAAGACACAAACAGACTGATGCAAAAAGCAATAAAGCAGTTTTTGTATTTTTCCTGAAATAGAACTCTGTTGTTCTTGTTGTCTTGATGCTTTGCTCTGGGTGTTTTGTTGCTCCTTGGGACTCTTCACTCTTATTAGGAATTAGATAAACCTGCCTTGGATGAAGACAAGTTGACTTAGGCAAAAGGAAACCTCATCTGAACATGTACTGCCTCTGCTATGCTGCTCACTGGACTCTAGCTTGGGGTGTCTGTTTCATGAGTTTTTGCTAGACTTCAAAAGGGTTTGTCCTGGGCAAACTTGTATCTTAGAGGGTTGGCTTGATGGTAGGCCATGGTGGGGGTGGTTGGGATGCCCTGGTGTACCTCCTAGCTGCAGGGTTTGTTGATTGGTCTGTCTGGGCCTGAATGGTTTTGTTTCTGTCTTGTGTGGGTAATGTGGGTTGTGTTGGGGCTTGGCATGGGTTGATGAGCCCTGGACTGTCTTCCTCATTGGTGTGGCTTGTCCTGGCTTGATCTTGGCTTGTCATAGCTTGTTGTTTGGACCTTGTAACTCGAGCTTCCATCTGAGGGGTCCTTGGGGTCAGGCTTGCCTTGTTTGTGGCTTGATCATCAAGGCCCCTTGGGTGAGCTCCTGCTGCAGCCTCCCCAGGTTGAAAAGGGCTTGACCTCAAGCCTGTGTCTTCCTCTCCCTCAGAGTCTTCAAAGAAAGGACTAAGATCTCCAACATTGAATGTCCCATGGACTGCATACTCTCCTGGTAGATCAATTCTGTAGGCATTAGGACCTATCTTCTCTATGACTTGAAAAGGACCATCTGCTCTTGGCTCTAGCTTGTTCTTTCTCTTGGAAGGGAACCTTTCTTTCCTTAGATTGATCCATACTAGGTCTCCTGGTGCAAAGTCTTTCTTGGTCTTAGGAACCTTGGCATTCTTCTTGTATAGATCATTAGTTTCTCAATTTGTTTTCTGACTGATTCATGGAGTTTTAGCATTTGTTCCACCCTCTTCTTGGCATCATAGTGGATCTCTGACCTGCACACATTAGACAAACTCAAAGGCATTAAGGGGTTAGTACCATAGACCACTTCAAAGGGGGAGTGGCATGTGGCTGCTGATGGAGCTCTATTGAAAGAGAACTCTGCTTGAGCCAACTTCAAGTCCCAATCCTTGAGAGATTTGCTGACTATACACCTCAAGATCCTTCCCAAGGTCTTGTTGGTCACCTCAGTTTGGCCATCAGTTTGAGGATGATGGGAGGTACTAAACAACAACCTAGTGTTAAGCAGCTTCCACAATGTTCTCCAGAAATGGCTCATAAACTTTGTGTCTCTGTCAGACACAATAGTCCTTGGGACTCCATGTAACCTCACCACCTCATCAAGGTATAGCTCTGCTACACTCACAGCATCTTCAGTCTTCTTGCAAGCAATGAAATGTGCCATCTTACTGAACCTATCCACAACCACCATGATAGAATCTTTCCCTCTTGCTGTCCTAGGCAATGCTACTATGAAATCCATCTTACATCTTCCCAAGGCCTACATGGGACTGGTAGGGGAGTGTAAGGTCCTGCTTGAAAAGAACTCTTGGCCTTTTGACAAACTCCACACCTTCTGAGCACTATTTGGACTTCTCCCATCATCTTAGGCCAGTAGAATTGATCCTGTAGTATGTCCACAGTTTTCTGAACCCCAAAGTGTCCTCCAAGGCCACTTCCATGTACCTCCTTGATCAATAGACTCCTATAAGATCCTCTGGGAACACACAACTTGTTTCCTTTGAACAAGAATCCATTTTGCAGAGTGTAGGGTGAATCAATGGTCCTTGTTCCCTCTTTCTGTGCTAACCAATCTTCTGCAAAGTCTGGATCTTCCTGATACATATCTTTCATGAACTCAAAGCCAAGAACCCTTTGCTCCATGGTTGATAGCAGAGTGTACCTCCTAGACAATGCATCAGCCACCACATTTTGCTTGCCCTCTTTGTATTTGCTAGAAAAGGTGAATGACTGGAGGAACTCCACCCACTTAGCATGCCTATGACTGAGCTTATGTTGACCTCCTATGTACTTCAATGCCTCATGATCAGAGTGAGGACAAAAGGCTTGGGCTTCAGGTAATGACTCCAATGTCTTAGAGCTCTGACAAGAGCATAGAACTCTTTATCATATGTAGAATAGTTCAGCTTGGCACCACTTAGCTTTTCACTAAAGTAGGCTACATTTTTCTTCTCTTGGATGAGGACAGCTCCAATCCCTACTCCACTTGCATCACACTCAACCTCAAATAGGCAATCAAAGTTTGGCAACCTGAGGATAGGTGCACTGCACAAGAGCTTCTTCATGTGTTTGAAAGCCTGCAAGGCATTCTCAGTCCAAGTGAACTCTCCTCTCTTCATACATTCAGTGAGGGGTGCTGCAATAGTGCTAAAATCTTTAATGAACCTCCTATAGAAAGAGGCTAGGCCATGAAACCCTCTCACTTCTGTAATGTTCTTAGGGATAGGCCAAGACTGCACTGCAATGATCTTATCTTGATCAACTGAAATGCCTCTACCAGATACCACATATCCTAGAAATTTGACTTCCTCACTCATGAAGGTGCATTTCTCAAGCTTCCCAAAGAGCTTACTCTCCTTAAGTATGTCAAACACAGCCTCAAGATGCCTCAAATGATCATCCTTGCTCTGGCTGTAGATGAGGATATCATCAAAGTATACCACCACAAATCTCCCTAGGCAAGGCCTAAGCACTTATGTCATCAATCTCATGAAGGTACTTGGGGCATTTGACAGGCCAAAGGGCATGACAAGCCACTCATAAAGGCCATGTTTTGTTTTGAAGGCTGTCTTCCACTCATCTCCCTCCCTGATCCTCAATTGATGGTAACCTTGCCTCAAATCAATCTTAGAAAAGAACCTTGAGCCACTCAGCTCATCCAACATGTCATCAAGCCTAGGTATAGGGAACCTATACTTGACTGTGATGTTGTTGATAGCCCTGCTATCTATGCACATCCTCCAAGTCCCATCCTTCTTAGGAACCAATAAATGCAGGCACAGCACATGGACTTAATGACTCCCTTACAAACCCTTTACTCATCAACTCTCCAACTTGTTTCTGCAGCTCTTGTGTAGCCTTGGGATCACACCTATATGCTGGTCTATTAGGTAGTACAGACCCTGGCACAAGGTCTATCTGGTGTTCAATCCCTCTCAAAGGGGGTAAGCCATCAGGAAGTTCCTCTGGAAACACTTCCTTGAACTGATCAATGAGGGGCTTAACTTCTGCAGGGATTACCTTAGACTCCTCTTCCTGAACTTCTTTTGATAGAAGCATTAATATAGGTTGCTCTTCACTACACTCTTTGACCATTGCTGACTCAGATAGAAACAAGACTCCACTAAAATCTTCAGCCATACTAGGACTCCCATAGCTCTTCTGATGTGGTGGCAAGGGGCCTAATGTCACCTTCCTGCTCCCATGCTTGAAGGAATAGGTGTTGCTTCTTCTTTGGTGTATGGAGCTCTTATCAAACTCCCATGGCCTTCCTAATAACAAGTGACAGGAATCCATTGGAACCACATCACACAATACCTCATCTTTGTACACACTTCCAATGGAGAAGGGGACCATACATTGCTTATCCACCTTAACCTCTGCTCCCTTACTCAACCATCTCAACTTATAGGGATGAGGGTGTTCTTGAGTGCTCAACTTCAGCTTATCAACCATAGTAACAGAGGCCACATTGGTACAACTACCTCCATCTATAATAAGGTTACAAACCCTCCCTTGTATGGTACATCTGCTTCTGAAAATGAGGGACCTTTGATCCTCCTCCAATGGTATATGTTGTGAATGCATTACTCTCCATAGGACCAAGCTGTGGCCTGTGTCAGGGAGTGCCACTATTGCCTCCTGACTAGACTCTTCTTCCTCACTCATCACTTCTTCAACCTCAGGCTCATCCCTTTCATATTCAACTAGACCTTCTTTCTCCCAAGCCTCAACCTCCATTATAGTTAAGGTCTTCTTAGAAGGGCAATCCTTCCTGAAATGTCCATAGCCTTGACATTGGAAGCACCTAATTCTATTCTCAGTCAATGAAGTGCTTGGCTTTTGACCCATGATGCCCTTTCCCTTGTCTAAGGTAGGTGGGGGTGCTGTCTTAGGGGTATCCATGGTTCTCAACCCACTGTAAGGTCTGGTTTGAAAAGGCCTAACAGGTTTTGGTGTACTAGGCTTAGTCTTCCCTATCTTTTCAATTCTCAGAGATAAGTTGACAACATCATCAAATGACCACAGAGGTTGCATCCTAACCTTGTTAGCAATACTCTTATCTAGACCCTCTAAGTACCTAGCAATCCTTTGCTCAGGTTTCTCATTTATATCACACTGCAAGGTGAGTTGTTCAAACTCTCTCAGATAAGATTCAACAGGTTTGTCTCCTTGTTTCAACTTAGACAATTTGATAAACAGATCCTGGGTGTAATCCTTAGCAACAAACTTGTCTAGTAGTTTCTTTTTCAGTTTAGTCCAAGACTTGATGGGTTCTTTACCTTCCCTAGCCCTTAACCCTTTCATAGTTTCATACCAAAGGGAAGCATACCCTTTCAGTTTAAGGATGGCTACTTTAAAAGACTTAGAATCATTATATCCTTTGTACTCAAAGATCCTTTCTACTTCTCTTAGCCATTCTAACAAATCATCAGGATTAAGACTACCAGAAAACTCAGGGATATCTACCTTAAGATGCTTGTCTATGTGCCTGTGGATGGAAGCTCTGCTTCTTGTTGAGTCATCTGAGTCTGGATACTCTTCATCATCAGGTGGCCTTCCTCTGCCTCCTCCTTGGCCTCTTCCACGTCCTCTGCCTCTTCCTCCAGCAAGCAAATGGTTGCCTATTACCTGGTCCAGGGTTCTGGTTAGGGTGGTTACAATCCCAGCCAGATCCTCCATCCTTGCTTCTACTCCTGCCAGTCTCTCTTCACTCATTGGGCTATTTTTGTGTTTTTAAATGTAGTTAGGGAAAATGAACTCACTAAGACTCTCAACCAAAGCTCTGATAACCAATTTGGAGTGTAAACTACTAAGGTTCACAAGTTTTAAGGAAACTTGATTAGCTTGACTCAAACTGAGAACAATGTCAAGTAACAAATGGATGTTGTTTTAGAGAGGGTGAATTGTTTAGCTGAAAACTCAAGGGATATGACTTAGAGACACTCCTCTACAGCAAGGCACAAGAGAAAGGACTCAAAGACTGGTTTTAGAGACAGTTTTCAAGTGTTACAGCAAAGCACAAACACCCTAGACTAGACTCAACAGCAAGCAAGTTAACCACAGCAAGGCACAGATATAACTTGACTCACAAGACAAGGCACTGATCAAACACCTTGAAGATGTATCAGGCTTGTTTCAAACTACAGCTCTTAGCACAAGTTTGATAGATTTGAGGGATTTCTCAAAGTTAATTCATTCATAAAGTCTGCCTTACAACAACATACAAGACCTCCTTATATAGAGAGGCTGGTATCTTGTGAACCATTGGATGTATAGATCATCCAAGGGTCAGCTTAGGATCTAAACTACTTCTACTGACACTAATTAAGAACCTCACAAGAGGACGAGTTTAACAACTAGCTAGTACAGACACAAAAGACACAAACAGACTGATGCAAAAAGCAATAAAGCAGTTTTTGTATTTTTCCTGAAATAGAACTCTGTTGTTCTTGTTGTCTTGATGCTTTGCTCTGGGTGTTTTGTTGCTCCTTGGGACTCTCCACTCTTATTAGGACTTAGATAAACCTGCCTTGGATGAAGACAAGTTGACTTAGGCAAAAGGAAACCTTATCTGAACATGTACTGCCTCTGCTATGCTGCTCACTGGACTCTAGCTTGGGGTGTCTGTTTCATGAGTTTTTGCTAGACTTCAAAAGAGTTTGTCCTGGGAAAACTTGTAGCTTAGAGGGTTGGCTTGATGGTATGCCATGGTGGGGGTGGTTGGGATGCCCTGGTGTACCTCCTAGCTGCAGGGCTTGTTGATTGGTCTGTCTGGGCCTGAATGGTTTTGTTTCTGTCTTGTGTGGGTAATGTGGGTTGTGTTGGGGCTTGGCATGGGTTGATGAGCCCTGGACTGTCTTCCTCATTGGTGTGGCTTGTCCTGGCTTGATCTTGGCTTGTCATAGCTTGTTGTTTGGACCTTGTAACTCGAGCTTCCATCTGAGGGGTCCTTGGGGTCAGGCTTGCCTTGTTTGTGGCTTGATCATCAAGGCCCCTTGGGTGAGCTCCTGCTCCACTATCTTAGTCTTAACCCGGTCGGTGTTAATCCTAATACGCGAGACTAGCTAATTAATCCTGGCCAGTAATCAAACAACTAGAATTAAAACGATAATCAAACGATAACCACGCAATTGCAATTCAATTAATTAGTCTACCCCTTCTACCAATCCTAGATCCCCTTTCAACCCTAGAAAGGAATTTAGCTACTCATAACGATATTACTAACAACGATAATAAATAAAGTAAACATGATTAACAACAAATGAAAGGAGTAACAAAGAATAATTAAAGAACTAGAAGGTAACTAATTGAATAACAAAGGAAGATTAAAGTATACGGATTACAAGCTTGAACTAAAAACTATCGTCTTGATGATAAAATCCAGAAGCAAAGCAAACTAATTTAGGTTTCTAATATTAATGCATACCTAATTATGAAAGACGAGTGATGTCGGTCGTTATACACCAAAAATAAAAGCCTAAGTCTACTAACTAAGAAGATAGCGGAAGTAGGGTCGATCTCCACAGGGAGGAAACTAATCAACTGAAATCTAAATCTGCCAGTCACAAACTAGGGGGTTTTGAAAAGGTTTTAACTAAGCTAAATGAGATTCAAAGGAAGAGAAATAAAGGTAGAAATTAAAATGGAATAAATCAGATAAAAGAGAGAATATGCTAGGATTCGGTCCACTGCAATATCGGCATCTACGGGTCAACTAAGTCAGTCAATCTATTAATGAGAAGGGCAATGGTTTTCTCCTCTCGGTCTCAAACCACCCTAGGGATTTTCCTAATTAACTCTCGTCCTCTTAGAAGTCATCTATCAATTCTAAGCAAGCCTTTCCCTTCCAATCTCTCGATCCAGGTCGGGGTTAACTACCTAGCCAGTCTCCTGCGTGCACTCATTCGACTAACCTCAATTAAATTGCTTAGATCGATTCTCATATTCAAGACTAACTAAAATAATCTATCCTAACATGCCTCTACTACAGTTTTCCTCATCCTAACATACAAGAGAATTAGCTACTCATGTTATTAACGATGTGACAACGTCAAATATTGTCGTGTCTAGTAGCAATTTTTAGAGTCTTTCGTTTTACTTTTTACGGGTCATTAGCTATGTTTTATGTTAATTTTAGTTTTTGTAATAATGTTAATATTTAGTATTTTAAGTCAATTTTGAGAGTCAAATCCCGAAAGTCAATGAAAGTCAAACCCGAAAACCCGAGACCCAAAAACCCGGAAATTGGAGTGGGCTAGCAATGAATCATCAAGGTATGAAGACCAAGCCCAATGGGTCAATGGAAGTCAAGGCGGGGTCTAATATACTTGGGTCAACGAAAGTCAAGAAGGAAAACAAGGCAAAAATTGGGCAGTGCTCGACGCAGCCTGCGTCAGCACGACGCAGCCTGCGTCAGCACGACGCAGCCTGCGTCGTAGGACGCAGCCTGCGTCATCTCTCAGCACGGGTTTTCTTCCTTTTCTCGTCTTGTCTTTTGGAAGCCCACCTTTGAAGGCCTCTAGGTTTGCGGACCAAGGGTATAAAAGAAGAAATCTGAAGAGAGAGAAGGGCATGAAGCATTCAACATACAACATCATATTTTCCTTAGCATTTTTCTCTACTTTGTTCTTCAAGTTTGGTTCTTGTAATGGGTTTTTGCTTAGAAATTGGTTGTAATATGAAGACTATGGGTAGCTAATCTTCTTTTGCTTAGTGTAATTTGAACAAGTTCTTCCCTTTTAGCATTGTAAGGCCTTTTAATCTTTCCTTCTCTATTTAATTCCATTTTCCTATGTTTGAATTTCATTGTTGAATGAATTGTTGTTAAGACTAACCATCTTAGTAATTGTTTGTTTGATTAAATTGCTTTGTCTTGATGAATTTGGTTGATTTGTCTTGATAATTGTTGAAGCAACTTGAAAGATTGTAACTTTGGTTTAAAAGTTGGAATCTTTTGAGTGGAATTTGGATTATTGTGTATTTAGGACATGGTTTAATGTTTTATTACATGATTCTAGCATGCTTCTTTGGTTTTGTGCTTAAAGCTTGCATCTTTATTTATGCTTATGTTTTAATAAGTATGGGTTTAGTTGTATTGAGTCATTTATGGATGGTTTAATTCATTGGTGGCTAGTTTTTAGAAGTTTGTAGTAGATAATTAGAGAAAGGAAGGAAGGAAAGGTCTTTACTTTGTTAGTTGTGGGGGAACTTGGGATAATTGCACTAAGTTATTTCTCCATATTTGAATCTTTGAGTATTTAGTTAGTGTTGGTGATTTTTAGGCTTGATAATCTTTTCTCATGAAAAACTCTCTTCCTATTTGTTATCTACATGTTTACCATTGTGAATATCATAGTTTGTAAGTAATTCAAGTCTTTGTTTCAATTAGTGTTTTAATTTGTGGTTAGGTTAATTAATTTGTTTAATCGGTTTTTAGCAAGAGTCTAGATTAGATTTTTAGCATTCATCGCCTTCCCTTGGGTTCGATCCTTGTCTTACCCTTACTACCCTTTACTTAGGTTGGTTTGAGTCTAGATTTGGCTTTATAAATTGTTATTTGGCATAGCTAATTTGTGGAATTAACGACACCGTAAAATAAGCTCGTCAAATTTGGCGCCGTTGCCGGGGAAGGCAATATAGCTAAATATCAAATTGAACTCTTGTTAGTGTCATAATTTGTTTAGATTGTTTTTCAAATATTTCTTTTTGTATTGTTTGTAGGTTACTTGGTGTTGAAGTTACTAATTGTGTTGTTGAAGTGTTTTAGAGTTTATGCCTAGGTCACAAGAGGGACTTGGTGACCAAGACATTGACCCGACTTCTAGTAGCATTTCCAATTAGTTGTTTTCGAATCCCCTCTATAGGAGACCCTTTTGGAGGGAGCCTAGTGAAGAGGAGTTTGAGAACAATATTTTTCAAGAGCCACAAGAACAAGTATTTGTGTCACCACCTAGATCACCTCCTAGGAGACCTGTGACAACCCTCGCGAATGCGGAAATATAAAACATACAAGCATGTGAATTATATAGCGGAAAATACGGTATTTTATAAACCTTTATACATGCAAGATAGAAAAATACGAGGAGTGTCAAAATATTACAAACTAAATAAAAATACCACAAGAGACGTAGTCTCTCACAGTGTTAACAAAAGACAAAGTAATTAGCAACTAGCTAAACAACGTCTAGAGGTGTTTCATCCAGGGACAACGCCTGCTAGCTCACACCCGAACCCAAAATATCAAGCAAAAAGCCATCCATGCAAGCACCTGTTCATTCATGAAAAACATGAACGCCACAATCAGTGGGGAGTAACTCCGGGTTCTCCCAGCCATATCACATTAAACGTACATATAAGGAAATACAAAAGTAAAATCATGCATATATAGATATCCATGTGAGTTACGATAAGAATAGAGAGGCAATCCAATATATAATATGAAGGAAACATAAGCAAGAGGCACAAATATTCGAATCCATCAGTTATCAAAGATCGGGGAAGACACTACTTAGGCCAACCGATAGATCACTAGGGCTTTGAATTCATCACCGTTAGCGGTATAAGATTGATAAGATTGAGACTCGACAGAACAAAACCAAAGTGTCAAGTTCAATGCGATGGATCACAATAAACCAAAAAACTATTATCATCCATTCACGAACAAGAACCTTGACGGTGTGCAATCATGCAATGACCATGAATACTGACATGATGAAAATCCGATTTCCAAGACGCGACACAAAGACACGACATCTTCACGGTACATTGAAACGCACTAGCACCGGTACATGGCCAAGTTATGATTAAAAGGCAACACGATTGATAGAGTTCCTGAACCATACACGATGACTTTCGTTTAGTTCTATGTGGACTCATGTCCTCCTGGTAAGGAACGATAATATAACGGCCCTATCAAAACCTGGCCAGATTCCGGAATCAATTTTCCGATTCGACCATCGCGATGACGTTTCGCATCCAAGACTCGGGCTTATAATATATATATGCCGAGTACCCCAACTTCGGTAGGTCAATTCACGAAAGAGGCGGAAAAAACAGCTCAAGCCTCATTACAAGCGGTACGCTACATGCAAATAACACCACCTCGCAAGTACACAACATTTGACGGCCGGGTCGAACAACGCATAGCGTTCAACTCCCAACAACGTCGTCGTATGCCCACTAACACATGCATTTAAGCAGTAGGATACCTCTCCGTTCCGACATTACAGCCTTACGAACGGGAAGGTAGCCAAGGGAATGAGAGTACAAAGCACAAGACAAAATAGTGCTCAAACCGTATCATTTGTAAAACCGACTCAAAGTGGGACATAGCAAAAACCGTCACAAAACATGTGATACAAGCGAATGAAATATCATATATCCAAAACATGAATCAATACATGATACCCAAGCATTAGACCAAGTTTAAGAAGCATAATAAATAAGAAACATAGATAACTCTCCAAAACGACAAGTTTGGAAACTAACTTATACAAGGGTTCACTTCAAACTGTCATAACTATAGTTCTAGATATGGGAATTCAGAAATTCCAAGTCGAGGTGATAGCTTATCCTCTTACGGTTCCAACGAGTGGTCACAAGCCCAAAACAAGCAAGTAACGAAGGAGATATGAGCATTCTACCAAAAAGGGTCAGTGCTGTGAAATTGCACGGGTCACCCGAGAACAACCACCCTATTCCTATCATTTCCAATTTTCATAATTTACTTCTATCAACTAACAACAATTAATATTCATCATCAACAATCATCAACTAACAACAATCATCATCAAAATCATAATTTCTAAGCTTTCTAATTGTATTCCAAAAACGAATTCTAACATGGAATCATGTAAAACACGTAGATGATATCGAGTAACCCTTCACCGTTACCTTTACGCGTCTTTAAACGGTTACTAAGCTTTCCTAGTCTTCACCTACAAACAATTAGATAATAAAAGCGGAATATCATCCACCTTGAGAAAGACGGATAATTTAAAAAGCGAGAAAGACGGTAATTTTATTACCAATACGGATAGAGGAAGCTAAGAGGGGAAGAATAAGACGAACTTACGTGAATTTGAGCAAGAAATGAACGAGTTATGACGAATCTAAGCTTGGAAGAAATGGAAGCTAGGTTTTTGATGGGGTTTTCTAGTAAAGAAGAAAGAGTTGAATTGTGAGAATGAATTAGGTTAGGGTTTGAGGGAGTATATAAAGGAAAAAGTCAACGAAAAGTCAAACTCGCCTTAAGACGGGATTCTCATGGAATCTCGCGGAAATTTTAAATACGAACTCGGAAATTCTAAATTCGACTCGGAAAATTAAATTTACGATTAAAACTAAAATTCGCTGAAAAGTGTCCGTAAAATATTTTTACTAGAAAAATAGGGTACATTTCCGGGTGTTACACTTTGTGTTTTAAAAACTCTTTTCGCAAACTACGTGAATAATTCGTGAGTATTTAAATAAAGATTACGAAATTAAGACGTTTTTCATAAGACGTTCTTAATGAAACAAGACTTTCTTGATTAAGCCATTACAACGGAGTTGTGATTTCTTAAATCAAGACGTTCTTGATAAAAGAAAGATCATCTTTTAAACTCTTCATAAGAGGTTCACAATGGTATCTCTATTATGAAATATGGTAACAATATTTAAATAATTACAAAATTATCATTAGCTATGTAGGTGATATGGAGAATCGTATTTCCAATCATATGCTAGCGAACTCCTTCAAATAAACGTTTTCTATGAAAGAACGAATGTAATCGGTTTATCAAAATAGGAGGATATGAGAATGATGTCAAAGTATGATACATTTATGAATGAAAATAAGGGAAACAAACATTCATTGTTACAATAAAAATAACTTGCTAAACATTTTAACAAGTTCATTTCTATAATGATCCCTCACTAAATTAAAAAATGATTCCAAGACCCATCTTTAGATAAAAATAGTCATCGCATGCTACCCTTATGTAAAAATGGTAAGTCAACTTTTGAGTAATTCTACCCCTAGAACTCTTGGTTAACGAAAATTAACAAAATCCATCTCCTAGTCCCAAGATAACGCTTATCGCGTTGAGTCAAACCCAATTTTGGCTTGTGATCGCATTACCCTACTTACCCGAGGTAAAAAAGGGTCCACGAGCGTAGTTGACCTAATGAACTCGAGGTTCATACGTGTTACTAATTGGTAAGGTTAATCTCAATTTTTAAGTATGTGAGAGATCTTGTCAATTAGTTATCATTCTCCTTTAAGTAAACTATATAAGCGAATCGCAGTCAACTGTAAACTGACAGTAGCGTAAAATAAATGCATGTGCGGCAGTTTTGGCGAGGCTAAGGACCAAGGAGTTGGTTTCCGAATTTGTAATAATCTAGTTAATTTGACTAGCTAGGTGGTCATACTAGGATTATGTGCGATAAAAATAAGCAAGCAATCAAGCAATGAATAATCCTATTATGACCACCTAGCTAGTCAAATTAACTAGATTATTACAAATTCGGAAACCAACTCCTTGATCCTTAGCCTCTTCATTTGGAACACCTTCCAAAAAGGCATCGTCTTGTGGTATTTGGAATTCCTTCCCAAAATGGTACCGTCTCGAGGAAACACCGGTCTTCATAACAAAAATTACAAAATAGATACAAATGAATACATAACAATTCCTATTATACATTTGATCTAACAATAAAACTATTATTTATTACAGACCGGCGATACGAGATCGCAATAAAATTTACAACCAAATGAATATTCTCTAACATTTTGGGTAATAACGATTAAAATAACTAGGCCATACTAGGTACAATTGCATAAATTATTAAATAAATGACATTTATTCATTCAACCATAATAAAATAAATAAATAAATTTCTGCAAAATTCATGCAAAAATCGCCCTTAACATATTCATGCCAAATTCTGGTGCAAATGAGCCGAGGGTGATCCTTAACAGAATTTTGGAAGGTATCTTTTCATGGGATTCAATTGATTTCTAACCATTAAAAATCAACAATCAACACTTAAATTATATTTAAGTTCAAACTAATTATTTAAACTTATATAGAAGTAAAAAATAGTCCGATTTGATTTTATTTGCAAAATATATCGGTTTAATCAAAACTTTTATGAAATAAACCCAAAATAAAATAGAAACATTATAAAAATTTGAAACCAAAAAATTTATAGGTTGTGGAACAGTTCTAGGAATTCAAAACTCCAAAAAAATTACCCAAAAAAAGTTTGAATTATTTTTGAGAGCAAAAACATTTATATTTATCGGTTTTATCACATAAATAGCAATAGACATTCAAAAATAGTGAAACAAATTTCTAAATTTCACCAATATCATATAAATTTGATTAGGAAATGTACCAAAAATTTTAATGCAAATAAATTCTCGTTTGAAATTTATGAACACAATAATCTCATTTTATCAATTTTTACCTAATAAAAATCAATAAAAATGCAAAACATAACTAAAAGTCTCCAAATTTTACATACAGTATGTAAAATATGCATGTCAAATCATATTAAAATCTAATGCCAACATGCAACTGTTTTTAGTTAACTTTTAACATAAAACATGCATATTAACTCGGTTTAAAAGCCAAAAACCGTAATAAATAGCAAATCAATCCGTAAAATCACCAAATTTTACCACAAATATTTTGAAGTTAATAGGTATTCATGGACGAAAAATTTCCGTCCAAATCACTATTAAACTTAATATTTTTATTTATTAGTTATCTTGTAACTTAATGAAAAATGCCCAAAATGAACATGCAAGCTAGAAGCTATTTCTGATACCACATGAAATTTCATAGACCCTAATTAGACTTCTCTAGATTGCTAAATTACTTATTAATTTAGTATTTAAAGATCTATGCAACACGCATGCAATTATAAAGGCATAAAAGAGAAGAAAATTGTTTCATTATATTGATAACAAAGGCAATGAACATAACAACTATTGTTGTTGTTCTTGAGCTGCATTTTAAGTGGAAGACCCTCCAATCCTCCATGCTTCTATAGTCTCCAAAATAGAAGACCTCCTCTTGGTAGCACCCAAGATAAAAACCCAAATAATCTCAACTACTATTAACTAGATAATAAGAAGATAGAGTGTTGTTGTAATAATAATCTCAACTATTATTAACCTAGGAGATGAGGACAAGTGAAGAAAATCATAAGTGTATGAGTGAAAAATGAGAACAACTATTGTTCTCTTTTTAACTAACAAAATCAACCAGCATCACTCAAATGAGTGATATATTTGCTCTTAGTATATTCACATGCAATTAGATAGAGTGTTGTTGTAATGATAATGATTATAGTGTCATAACATGTTATTATCACATGGTGGAGTGTAGGATTAGTAGAGAATATTCATCATTGATCCACATTACCTAAAATTGGCCCACATATGCTCTTATGGACCATTTTTTTACTTTTAATGTCCCACAAATACTTATATATCTTATGCTTAATTATCTTATATAATTAAGTATTAATTCGATCATATAACAGTTACATGACACAAATAAATAATTAATATACACTTAACTTTTCAGTGATATTTTTACGATTATATCAATATTTAATGTGTCCCACAATGCCAGTTAATTTATTTTACAATTCCTTGTAAATATAATTAACTAATTACCTCTACCTCAAAATTTATGCAAAACCTCAACTAATTAAACGAATTAATAATTAATTACTAAATAAATCTTATTTAATCATATTAATCTAAGATGTAAAATTTATTCAGTCAATTATCATCTAATTGAGTAATAAACTTAATCGGCTTGAGTTCCAAAATCAATTTCTAACAATTAACTCTCATAACTGAACATATATCAAATATATGCGAGGGACTAATGAAACTGTATCATATACAAATAATTAGTTTTCTATTTGGGTTTCATCGTATAGGTATGACCGAAAGGGATCAGTTGATCACCACCGTCATACGACAATAACGTCAAACTCTAGTCAGCCAACCGTTATTGATATACATTAATCAACTGAATAATATTGCCAATAAATATCACAATTATATTCCTTAATGATATTTACTATGTTAAAGCACTATTGTGCAGGACACCTACTCCAATAAATACAACATTTGACGTTTGGGTTGATCAACGCTATGTATTGGGCTCTTAAAAAACGTCTTCATAATGACACTACCACTTTCAAAAAAACACATGAAAAGTACTCACACGACTTGAGAAACAATTCCAACAAGGAATGAGAGCACACAAACAATGAGATTTTGACTCAACTCAAACACACATGATCGGTAAACATGACCATACATTAGTGAAACATCCAAGAACTGCCACGAAATCTGTTAATGAGACGTGAGATAGAAGTTCTGAAGATAATTAAGTATTAGTACACGGTGCATAAGCATTAGAAAAAAATTTAAGAAGCATAATCAATAAGTAATATAAACTCGAGCCCTAAACAACAAGTTTAGAATTTATCTAAAACAGGGTTATCTTTACACGTTCAGAACTTGAGTTCTAAACATGGGAATGCAAACATTCCATGTATATGTGATAACTTATCTTTTTATAGTTCTAACGGTAGGTCACACGCTCAAAATAAACAATAATCATGGGAGATATGACCATTTTACAAAAATGCGACAGTGTAGGAAAAATTTTGTGAAGGTCTTGAACGGGTTTGATACCTCCTGCTTCGGTTTTGGGCTTGCACCCGCCCAGGTTGGACTTACACCCGCCCCAGTTCAAGTCAATATCGACTCAATCTAATTTAAACTCCAATGCAACTTATTTATTATGTTAACACACATTCAAATACACCAAAAACAACATATTCTAACCCACGAGTGATTCACAAGCCCCATGAATGCATTAGACATGATCATACATTTATCTATTGCAAAGATTGTCAACAACACAAACCAGAACTTTACCCAAACTTCACAACCATCATTGTTGGACACAATCATAATGTATCTTTCTTCATTTTGATACGCATAACAACCAACTTCATGTAACTCTAATGAACCACAAATATGAAGTAAGATAATCTCAGTCTTACAAACTTATCTTTAACCTATGAAATCCTATTTTAACACAAAAAATCACCTAAAAATATAATGTTGAGTAACCCGTCTACTTTACCTTAAATCTTCCAAAGCGGCGCCTTTAAGCTAAGAAACCTACCTCCATAAAGTCCAATGACTAATATAAAACAAATATTAAGACAAAAAAGATAAAAGAAGGCATCACCTTTAAAAGACGATATTTTGAGAAATGAAAATGAAAGCACGATATGCTTATATAAAGAAAAACAGATCGATGAAGGAAGAACGATAACGCAAAATTCGTCAAATTTGAAAAAAAAAACGAAGAAATTATATTCATCTTAAGATGAGATCCTAAAAGATGGATTCAAGATGGATTTTTGGGAAAGGGAAAAAGATATGATTTTTATTACATAAAAAAGGTAGGGGATTTGGTTTAGGAATGAAAGGTCCTTCCATATCACAATTCGCCCTAGAATGTTTCTAACGGGATCCATTGATAGTCTTAAAATATGACTAATGCTTAACGAGATTGAAAGTAGTTCTTATATCAGCAAAATGCACTTTCTTTTCTTGGTATCCATGCAAAAGAAATCCAAGTTAAGCGTGCTTGGCTGGGTGTATTATTAGGATGGGTAACCTCATGGGAAGTTCCTTGGGATACGCATGAGTGAGGACAAAATGCGCTGGAAGGATCCGTGTTGATCTGTGTGCCATGTACACAGTCTGGCGAGCTACTGTGAGTGACCCCTTCCGACCCAGGGTTTGGACCGGGGTGTTACACTCGCTCTTATTAGGACATACTAATGTTTTTAGAGCCTTTCCAAGCTTTCGATCTTATGTCGGGGTTTACTAATTAATTGACATCAAATATGCATATCAATTGAATCAACACTATTAAACGCTACAATTAACAATAAGAAAAATGATAATGAACCAATTCAACAACCTAAATAGTGATTGCTAATGTCCCATGGCTCACTAAATCTCAGTAAAAAATTTAGCTATGCATAATTGAATTACTGTAACAATGATAAACGTAATGAAAGTAATAAAAGAATTCAGACTAAAGGAATAAAGTAAGAATTTAATTACGAAATCAAAAGACAATTAAAAGTAGAGTGCAAAAACTTGAATTAATCAAAGATGAACGGAAAGAGACAGAAATTAGTTACGAAGAATTTAGAGTAGGAGGATAAAAAGTATCAATCTAGAATAGTTTAGACAAAGTTAACGTTCATCGGTTTCTTTTGCAGTAGAAAATAAGATACCTAATTTTCTGAGTAGAATCTCCTTAAATACTTGATCCAAAACTAAAACAAAATAAAAAAATTAATGGGATAAAACTTGAAACGTAGCCGGCCCAAGCATTAGATAATTAGATCGACACGAGCAAGTGAGTCTATCAACTCATCCTAAGCTAATACAACAAAATCTCTTGTGTCAAAGTGCCTAAACCGATCGACCAAGGTATGGTTTGTTGATCGACTCGTCTTCTCAGGTAGATCAACCTATGGCATTTTAGTCGGTAGACTAAAGCAAGCCACACGATTGACTCACCTTGTCTTCTCAACTCTTCTGTTGATATAGTAACTTTCGGCATTTGATTTCCTTGCTCCACTATCAACTCCACTCGGTATTTTCATCGTATCTTCTCATACAAACAGTTTCGGGCTTCTTCACTTTTTCATGACAGAATTTGGGTATGACACGTCGTCGCATTGGGTATCTAACAAAAATTATAATAAGACATAGTATAGCAAGTAACTCAAGGTTGTCCATGGCGCTATGTGACAACATGTATAAATGTTTAGCTAGGTCTCAAGTTCAAGGTGTCACAAGTTTGGGTTTAGAAAGGTTTAAGCTAAACTAAGGCAGAAACAATAAACAAAAGGCAAATCCAACAATTAAGCAAATACGTTATGATTAGTTAGAGAAAATAACTAGAAATCATAGGTTCATATGGGATAGATTAGAGGGGGGGGGGGGGGTACTTGATAACTATCTTAGGCTAGTTGTTGGGTTGAGTCGGAGTATGGGCTGAGCGTCTCAATCTTAGACCCATACCTATGTTGAATAGGCTAGCTCTCGCGTACACCTATCCTTTTCACCAACATAATGCAAGTCCTCACCCTCCTAAGGCTCTTGATCTTATAGAAGGGAACTTACACATAATAAAACATGCAAAAGATGGTTCACACATTTTATCAAACACTTAGATTGCATTAGTTGAAAGAAAATTCCAACAATTAAACTTAAGACAAGTTAATCGTGCATTTAACCCCTAATATTCCCCTATAATGCCCCTATTTACCCTAAGTCACACACTACTCACTAATCATTGTTATTAAGCCACAATTACATCAACACAAAAATAAGTTAAGATAAACATGATGATTAATGAAAGTGATTCTCAAAAGATTAACAAGAGATTAAGAGAGATTAAGAATTGAAACAACTAATTAAAAAAGGTAAATAAACATTAATAAGAAACCCATGATATAAGAAGAAAGTTGTCACCCAATCTTCATATAAATCTAGAACAAGAATTATTAACCAAGAATTAGAACTTGATTAAGGAAATATTTGTGACAACCCTCGCGAATGCGGAAATAAAACATAACAAGCATGTGATTTATATAGCGGAAAATACGGTGTTTTTAAAACTTTTTACATGCAAGATAAAAATACGACGAATGTCAAATAAATACAAACTAAAATAGAATATACAACAAAGAGACGTAGTCTCTCAAAATGTATCAAACATCAAAGTTATTAGCAAACTAGCTAAACAACGTCTAGAGGTGATTCATCCAGGCCAACGCCCGCTAGCTCACACCCGAACCCAAAATACCACAAGCAAAAAGCCATCCAATCAAGCAACATGTTCATCCATGAAAAACATGAACGCCACAATCAGTGGGGAGTAACTCCAGGTTCACCCAGCCATATCACATTAAACGTACATAAACGGAAATACAAAAGTAGAAGCATGCATATATAGATATACATGTGAAATACGAGAAGGATAAATAGGCAATTCAATATATAAGAATATCAATACATGAAGTACAAAGTCGGATACATCATATTATAGAAAGACTCGGGGATGACACTCTTAGGCAACCATACACTCTCACTATGGCTTGCATCTCACCGTTAGCGGCATAAGTTTGATAAGATTGAGACTCGACAAACAAACCATGCCAAGTCATCCAAAGATCATGAATAATCAATCATATAATCATCCAACCAAACGTACAATACGTTGACGACATCTCTCACTGTAAATGACACGCACTAGCACCGTGTACAAGCAAGTATGATTAAAAGGCATCCACAGGATAAGACATTTCCCTGAACGCATACACGATGCTACATTTCGTATATGTTGACTAATTTCCTCCCGGTAGGACGACGATCATAATACGGTCCTAGTCTAAACCTGGCCAGACTCTCGGAATAAACGTTTTCCGATTCGACATGCGATGACATTTCGCATCCAAGACTCGGTCAATCATAGACGCCGAGTACCCCAAATTCGGTAAACCTTCACGAAAGAGGCGGAAAAGAGCACAAGCCTCATAACAAGCGGTACGCTACATGAAAATGACACCACCTCGCAAGTATACAACATTTGACGGTCGGGTCGATCAACGCAAAGCGTTCGCCTCCCAACAATGACGTCATATGCCCACTAACACATGCAATTAAGCAGTAAGGATACACTCCCCTTTCCGACATTCCAGCCTTACGAACGTGGAGGTAGCCAAGTGAATGAGAGTACAAAGCACATAGAAAATTAGTTCTCAAACCGTAACATTTGTAAAACCGACTCAAAGTGGGACATATCAAAAACCATCACAAAACATGCGATACAAGCGAAGGGATTATCATATATTCGAAACATTAATATTTAAAGTCAACTTTTAGAGTCAAACCCGGAAGTCAACAAAAGTCAAAGTCAAACCCGAAACCCGAGACCCAAACCCGACAATTGAAGTGGGCTACAAACAAATCATCAATGCAAGAAGACTTAGTCCAAAGGGTCGAGGAAAGTCAAGGCGGAAACTAGAATTCAAAGGTTCAACTTTGGGAAAACTGGCAGCAAGAAACGCTGCCAGCGCCAGACGACGCTGCCAGCGTCCTGGTCTCAGGCACGCGATCTTCATTTTTCAACTCATCATCAACATACAACAATCAACATTTATTAACACAAACCATCAATTCTCATATCAATTAACAACTAACAACAACCATCATCAACAACACAATTCCTATGATTACTAACCTTATTCTAAATACGATTTCTAACATAGAAAACACATTAAAACACGTAAATGATATCGAGTAACCCTTCAGCGTTACCTTTACGCGTCTTCAATCGATTTCTAAGCCTTCCTCTACTAGATAGTAATCTTTATCGGGGTCTTAAAGGTCTCCACCTAAACAAAGACGACAAAAGATGAATATAATTCACCTTTGAGAAAGACGGATAAATTGAAAAGCGAGAAAGACGGTAATTTTATTACCAATAAGGATATAGGACGATGAGAGGGAAAGATTAAGACGGAAATTAGCGGATTTGAGCAAGTAACGAAGGAGTAGTGGCGATTTTAAGATTGAGCAAGTATGGAACATAGGTTTTGGTGGCTACTTGATGAAGAAGAAGAAGAAGAAGTAAGTGGAAATGAAGGAAGGAGTTAGGGTTTGTGAGGGGGATATAAGGAGGGTGAGTGGAAAAATATGGGAAAATCGCATAAGCGCCTTAAGGCGTAACTCACTCAGAATCCCGAGTAAAGTCCGAAAACGAACTCGGAAATTCTAAATTAGATAAGGAAAATTAAATTCTAGACTCAATCTAAAATTTCGCTGAAAAGTATCCGTATAATATTTTAAAATACAAATAGGGTACATTTGCGGGTGTTACAATCACCCCACCTTTTAAAACGTTTCGTCCTCGAAACTTGAGAGTAGAAACAAAAGTATCAGGGACAAGAATCGGTTTTCAAAATTAATACGAAAACTTTTATAAGGGAAATATTTATGAAACGAGGTTCATCTCGAAAATGGTTTAAGGATATTTTCACAAGTGCGAAACTTTATTTACGGATCGCAGGAGTGCCCGTCGCGAACGAGTACTCTAGTTATCCAAATCAAAGCAATGTCGAAATAGTGAAATCGAAGATCAAAACAAGCGTTAGTAAGTGCAGGACTAGTAACCAGACGTCTTCAATAATAAGTCCAAACATCCATCAAACGCAAAATCCAAATATAAAAGCAAAAGAAATCCATTTCCTCCAAAAAGAGGGTACACAATCCATCTTTAGACTTCTTTGAAAGGTTAAATTAGAAATACAATATGTAGATTTGAAGGTTTTCTTAAAGATAAAATCAAAATAACAAGACATTACACGTACATAGAGCGACTCGCACATCTCACACACAATTCAGGGTAAAAAATATATACAAAACATGCAAAAACGAAACAAATCGAACTCTTAAGGATAGGAAGATCAAGATAAAGTCGGCAGGAAGATCTACAAGAATTTGACATCACTAACTCTACTAATAAACCAAATCCTCAAGAGAATGCAATTTACCCAATTTGCAACTCATCATTTTCAATCATCAGAATTCCTACAAAAATATTCCATAATCACGAGATTTCAAGCCAATAACCTAATTATTCAGATCCATTTAGGTTCTACTGAAGTGCATCGGCACGGTAGACTCCACAACTAACAATCCACATGTATGATTCATTACGTACTCTAATCTTCTTAGTTTCATCAAAACTCTTACTAGAAACCACCAACAAAATATTTATATCTAGGGGAACATGATCGCTAACAACCACAAAGTAAAGGAGACTTACCATGAAAATCCCTTGATTCAATTTACTTCAAAATCATTATCCTAAATTTACAATGAAATTTCTCATCCTCGAAAGTCAAAACACAATCCACGCAACCAAACATAATTATCAAAGATCCAACTAGCCTTATCCCATATCTCACGACAAGGAAAAATCCACAATTCATTATCGATTATAATAATTCTTTAATACGCCTTAACATCCTTAATTCGATCATTACTACGCTCGAAGCTTCAAATATAAATAGTCACATTAGCAAACTATGGTGGTTACTAATCCTCAAGATAATTGGGTTCACCATTCTAACTCTATAATCCATAACAACTGAGCACTCACTATCCAAAGCTTGCAACGAACTTTTCTCAATCTCCAACTATGATTCCTTAAGAATAAAAGAGAATTACTAATTCCGAACCACAAATGGTCAATCACTTGGCAATCAGACAACCATTCAAATCATCTAGCTCATCAAACTCAAAAACGTATCGGTCTTCGCTTATGAGATAATTTCTCGAATCTGGTCACAAATCTAAATTTCACAAGTAAGATTCCTTTTTAGAGCGTAACAATTTAAGACAACAATTTCCCAAGCAACCTCCAAGCTAACTATTACAATATCCCGTAACAACGAACTATTATCATGATCCACTCAATTCTCAAAATAACACTACAATACCAAACTCCAAATCTTAAATCACCAAGAGAGGATACATTATCACTATTAGGATTCATCCTAGAGCTTAAGTCCTATTTTCCATGATCAAATACAACATGAAATTTGCTCAATCCAAAGACACATATTCTAACTAAAGAATTCCAAAATACAATACACTTACTCTGTAAGCCTTACAACGGGATATCCAAACCACTAGAGAAAAGATTAAGCAGCAACGAGTTAGGAACGATAAGGAAATCTCAAGGATAACAAGAGAATACTCAGGCACGAGATTATAAGAGAGGAACGCTTGAAAATAACGAGGTCAAGGAAGAGACAAAGCAGATAGTAGAGTTATGAAGATATCCGAGTAAGAAATAAGATACGAGCATGCGATTTCTTAAAGATCAATCGTGACAAAAACATTCAAGAATGGAAATGAAAAGGGATGATGGCACGAGTAAAGGTTTAAGGTTTAATCCAAACAAATTCTCCTTTCAGACTTAGGGTGATAGTAAAACAACTCATCCCAATAACAAAGGTCTCTTACAAGGGACCCTCGTACCACAAATTATCAAAGTAAGGTACACCTAGATTTAACAATTCGAGTACAACCCAATTCATCCACCCTTTCATATAGCACGGAATCCCAATTGCGGAATTGCAACTCAAGTATAGCAACATTCTCTAAATTCCAAAATTTGACACACTCTCAAAGGTTTCAAAACCGAAGGACTAACAAGGAATTCTTCCTACTAATATCTTTTCAACTCCTATGGCCCACAAGGTAGAACACCAAACTGAACGTCATCATCAACATCCTAAAGCATCACCATCATAGCTCATCTAATCAGATTCCACTCATGTCCATAGTCCTTAAGTAACATGGTTTAATCTATCATGACGACTTACTACCTCAACCAAGTCTCTGATACCATGATATAAGATCATATTCTTAAATCCAAGAATTATAGCCAAGTACTTTTCCACCAAGCGTATACTCTAACACATAAACTAGAATCCACAAGAAGTCACTTAGTCTCAAAAGCATTTTCCAACTCAAGGCATTATTCAAACTCCTAAATTCAAAAGATTAAATCACTAATGGGTTAAGAAGTCTTAGCCAACTCATTCAACGTTACACCATCAAATATCATGAACTATCCACACATTAGTCATGGCAAGCATCAAGCATTAAAATCATCAAACTTATCTTACCACTTTTCCACAGAGATACAACCAATCATTAATTTAGGGTGAACTTAGATCTACACCATTTACCTCAAATCCCAAATTCATTCTAACCAAACTAACATCCCACAAAGTTCAAAATTCTTCCGACCAAGTACAATATGCCACAAACAAAAGGGTATGGTGTCCACAAAAGGTCACATAAGGAAGTTGAGGGTACAAATTGATAAGGAGGAGGAAAGTAACAAGAGTAATTTCAAAGGGAAAAAGAAGTTAGATTATGAAGAAGCACTTAGATAGAAGGAAGAGAGCATGACACATTAAGGACAAGAGAAATCATCGATGAGGAAGAAATACACTTCAATTAGGCTTGTCAATCTTCAATCTTAGATAGACGATACTTCTTCTAGGTAACACATGATCCACCTCAAGACGGTAGATATAAACAAACATAACATCACTCAACACAATCAACAAACAAGTTAGAACCTAACAAACATCAGGTACACCAAAGACTACCAAATTAGGTCCTTAAGTCTACCCATCTCTCATTTATTATTTCATGGTCAAGTAGTTTAAGTTTAGGGTTCACGTGTGTGAGTCGGGAGCGTTAAAGCTCTGATACCAACTGTGACAATCCTCGCGAATGCGGAAATAAAACATAACAAGCATGTGATTTATATAGCGGAAAATACGGTGTTTTTAAAACTTTTTACATGCAAGATAAAAATACGACGAATGTTAAATAAATACAAACTAAAATAGAATATACTACAAAGAGACGTAGTCTCTCAAAATGTATCAAACATAAAAGTTATTAGCAAACTAGCTAAACAACGTCTAGAGGTGATTCATCCAGGCTAACGCCCGCTAGCTCACACCCAAACGCAAAATACCACAAGCAAAAAGCCATCCAATCAAGCAACCTGTTCATCCATGAAAAACATGAACGCCACAATCAGTGGGGAGTAACTCCGGGTTCTCCCAGCCATATCACATTAAACGTACATAAACGGAAATACAAAAGTAGAAGCATGCATATATAAATATACATGTGAAGTACGAGAAGGATAAATAGGCAATTCAATATATAAAGATAAGACATGAAGTACAAAGCCGTAACCATCATATTATAGAAAGACTCGGGGATGACACTCTTAGGCAACCATACACTCTCACTAGGGCTTGCATCTCACCGTTAGCGGCATAAGTTTGATAAGATTGAGACTCGACAAACAAACCATGCCAAGTCATCCAAAGATCATGAATAATCAATCATATAATCATCCAACCAAACGTACAATACGTTGACGACATCTCTCACGGTAAATGACACGCACTAGCACCGTGTACATGCAAATATGATTAAAAGGCATCCTCGGGATAAGACATTTCCCTGAACGCATACACGATGCTACATTTCGTATATGTAGACTAATTTCCTCCCGGTAGGACGACGATCATAATACTGTCCTAGTCTAAACCTTGCCAGACTCTCGGAATAAACGTTTTCCGATTCGACATGCGATGACATTTCGCATCCAAGACTCGGTCAATCATAGACGGCGAGTACTCCAAATTCGGTAAACCTTCACGAAAGAGGCGGAAAAGAGCACAAGCCTCATAACAAGCGGTACGCTACATGCAAATGACACCACCTCGCAAGTATACAACATTTGACGACCGGGTCGATCAACGCAAAGCATTCGCCTCCCAACAACGTCGTCATATGCCCACTAACACATGCAATTAAGCAGTAAGGATAACCTCCCCGTTCCGACATTCCAGCCTTACGAACGTGGAGGTAGCCAAGGGAATGAGAGTACAAAGCACATAGAAAATTAGTGCTCAAACGGTAACATTTGTAAAACCGACTCAAAATAGGACATATCAAAAACCATCACAAAACATGCGATACAAGCGAAGGGATTATCATATATTCGAAACATTAATATTTAAAGTCAACTTTTAGTGTCAAACCCGGAAGTCAACAAAAGTCAAAGTTGTTGGAGTAAGTGTCCTCCACAATAGTGCATTTATATAATAAATCTCATTTCGAATATACGTGGCATGATTAATATAAATTGATACTCCACGTCAGTTGATTAACGTAAATCGGTAACGCTCGGCTGACTAGAGTTTGGTGTTATTGTCGTTTGACGGCGGTGATCAACTGATCCCTTTAGGTCACACCTATAGGATGAAACCCAAACAGAAAACTAATTATATGTATACGATACAGTTTGATTAGTCCTTTACATATATATTTGAAATATGTTTGGTTACGAGAGTTATTTATTGGGAATTGAGTTAGGAACTCATTTAACTTAAGTTTATTAGTCAATTATACGATAACTGACTGAATAAATTTTACGTCTTATTTTAATACGATTAAATAAGATTTAATTTAATGATTAATCGTTAATTCATTAAATTAGTTGAGGTTATGCATATACTTTGAGGTAGAGGTGATTAGTTAATTATATTTACAAGGAGTTGTAAAATAAACTAACTAGGCATTGTGGGACCCATCATATATTGATATAATGATAAAATATCACTTAAAAGTTAAGTGTATATTATTTATTAATTTGAGTCATATAATTGTTATATGATCAAATTAACCCTTAATTATACAAGATAATTAAGCATATGATTATAAGTATTTGTGGGACAAATATCAAAAATCAAAATGGACCACATGACACTAGTGGGGGCCGAATTCATGTAGTGTATAACATGATGGTTGTTGTTTCTTGTATCACACTACAACATGTGATCATGTCATGTTTATGACACATGATCATATTCTTATTCACTCCTACACTCAACTATTTTGCATGAGATTATTTTAAGCAAAATAAGAGGCCACTAGGGCTCTCTTTTGGCCGGACCATGTGTCCTTAAATGGACAATATTGTTTTTCATTTTACTACACAAGTTCATTCTTATTTTGTATGCTTATCACTCTAAAATCCTCATCTCTCTAAAAACTCTCAAACACTAATATTTTTCCTATTACTAGAGTAGTAATAAATCTAATATTAGTTCATATTATCACTTGTGTTTTCTAGTCAAAAACTAAGTGATTAGTTTGGGTTTAATCTTGGGTGCAACAAGAAGAAGACCTTCTACTTTTGAGGTTATTTTATGAAGGATCATCCACTAAATACATGCTCAAGAACAATAAGAAGGAGTTCTTATTGTGCCCCATATTGGCCGAAAATTTCCATTGTAAGGAAATTTCATCTTATCTTTATATTTATGCTTTTATATTTGCATGCATGATAACTAGATCCTAAATCATTAAGTTAAAGTAATTTAATGAACTAATTAAACGAGTCTAAATAGAGGTCTAGGACTTTTAAAAGTCAAACCCGAACCCCGAGACCCAAACCCGACAATTGATGTGGGCTACAAACAAATCATCAATGCAAGAAGACTAAGTCCAAAGGGTCGAGGAAAGTCAAGGCGGAAACTAGAATTCAAAGGTTCAACTTTGGGAAAATTGGCGGCAAGATACGCTGCCAGCGCCAGACGACGCTGCCAGCGTCCCACGACGCTGCCAGCGTCCTGGTCTCAGGCACGCGATCCTCATTTTTCAACTCATCATCAACATACAACAATCAAAATTTATTAACACAAACCATCAATTCTCATATCAATTAACAACTAACAACAACCATCATCAACAACACAATTCCTATGATTACTGACCTTATTCTAAATACGATTTCTAACATAGAAAACAAATTAAAACACGTAAATGATATCGAGTAACCCTTCACCGTTACCTTTACGCGTGTTCAATCGACTTCTAAGCCTTCCTCTACTAGATAGTAATCTTTATCGGGGTCTTGAAGGTCTCCACCTAAACAAAGACGACAAAAGATGAATATAATTCACCTTTGAGAAAGACGGATAAATTGAAAAGCGAGAAAGACGGTAATTTATTACCAATAAGGATAGAGGACGATGAGAGGGAAAGATTAAGACGGAAATTAGCGGATTTGAGCAAGTAACGAAGGAGTAGAGACGTATTTGAGATTGAGCAAGTATGGAACTTAGGTTTTGGTGGCTACTTGATGAAGAAGAAGAAGAAGTAAGTGGAAATGGAAGAAGGAGTTAGGGTTTGTGAAAGGGATATAAGGAGGGTGAGTGGAAAAATATGGGAAAAGCCCATAAGCGCCTTAAGGCGTAACTCACTCGGAATCCCGAGTAAAGTTCGAAAACGAACTCGGAAATTCTAAATTAGATACGGAAAATTAAATTCTAGACTCAATCTAAAATTTCGCTGAAAAGTATCCATATAATATTTTAAAATACAAATAGGGTACATTTGCGGGTGTTACAATATTAACTATTTTATGAGTTTTGTAAGGTAAATTAAGCTTCTCTAATAAAAAGAGATGAAGTTTAATCTAGGGTTCACTATTACGGACCCTAATTGTGACAACCCTCGCGAATGCGGAAATATAAAACATACAAGCATGTGAATTATATAGCGGAAATAGGTAGTTTTTAAAAACTTTTATACATGCAAGTTAAATAAAACGAGGAGTGTCAAAATATTACAAACTAAAT